>CM032659.1:35111596-35131532 GCA_019095985.1 Streblospio benedicti | reverse complement strand
GTAGCATTTTTAAAAAACTTTCCCAGTGTGGGGATTTGGGGAACCACAGAGTGTATACCGGATACAACGGCCCAAGGACCCTCCCAAAGGGGAAACCCCCCCCAAAATTAGACCCTTTAAAAAATTCTAGGTGGAAATCCCAATGTAAGAAACATTGCTGTGGGGCCAATGTTGCAGCTCAATGGGCATTTGGATGGTTGTGTGTGGTAAAAAGGGCTCAAGTTATTGGCTCCATCAAACACGCGATGTTACTAAACAGATATGTATTTACATGGTTTATGTGATAGTGTATACTAAATTATTGTTAGAGTATGCCAGGGAGTTTATATTGCCCTAGTAAGTTGATAACACAAACCGGTTATGTTACCATGGAGATAGTGGTTATTATAATGTTTTGAAATGTCTGCCCATAAATAAAGCACTTGACTCGGCATTCAATAAACATTTTTACTGTATCATTTTTGTCCACTACGTCCCATTGTAACGTAAAACACAAATACAAGAAATCATAAAACAAATGGACCACAGAAATATTGATGTTCGTAGAAGTCAATTTCGATGTAAAAAAATTCCCGCAAGGCAGATTGATAGAGATTTTTTTCTGGGATTCTACAAGGTCCATAGATAGAAAATAAACTAGAAATGGAATAGCCATTATTTTTTCCTGCTAAATTTCTACTTTGACTGTTCCATTGGAGCAAAACATTTCTAATTATTCAACCTGAACTATTGGATTGTTGTTTTTATGTAAACATTGTACATTTTCTTTGGTGGAGATGCATATATCCAGTATCCTCGTTTGAGATGAGTTCGTAGTTTGATGTTAACTGGTGATTAATTTAATTTTTTCTATGTTTTTCTATGTCATACCTTTGTATACATTCTGGTGTCATTGTTGTAGTATATATTAATGTCATGTTTTTAAATTTGATATCCTGTGTTTTTCTAATTTATCCTTTCTATCTTTTAATTATAACTCATTGTACATATCTGATAAGAAATGAGAAGAAATAAAATATGAAATTAAAAAGCTGTATCCAGCATGTGAGATTAATGACTAATATACAAAATCTTACGATTAGACATAAGTTTTGAATTGATATTGATATTCGTAAAAGACATTGAAGCCAAACGTATTGTAATCATTCCATTTGGACTGTTGCATTGTTGCTTTTGATAAATATTGTAACTTTCTTTGGTGGAGGTTCATGTATCCAGCGTGTTTAAATTAATTGTCTTTTGTAAACATTGATTATTTCTGAGGTGGAAGGTCATTTATCTAACAAGTGTAGATTTATCCATAATATACTGTATTTAACTGGACAAAGTCTTACAGCCACATTACGCTTATATATTAGACATGAGTTTTCACCATTGTTTTCAAACTTGATCATGTATTTCTCTGTGTGGAACAACATGCCCATGCAGAACGGTGACTGATGGATAGTTATTGGTGGAAACCTTGTAATTTTCTTTTCAATAAATTACAGATAGCAAAGTTGTTTGTCTTTATTTTGTATTTCCTGGCGAGGCCATTATGGAAACGGTGAAAATATTTGAAACAGAATTAAATTCTACATTCTGTTTAAATTATAAATTCTGCTAGTAGAAACGACCTCAATGTAGACAAAGAGCTCTACAACATCAGTGCTTTTGTATAACTTTTTTAGAATTAAGAACGATCTCATGAAGTTCAAAATTTAATTTTTGAATTTTTCAACTAATAAAAAATGGCTGACGTTTTTTGTCGTCATCCCTCAAAACTTCTGTCCCATTAAAGGTCTTAAAACAAAACAGATATCTATCTATTCCGTTCTGTTAAGGAAAGGTCAATACGTCAAAAGGGTACCGGTAAAATATCCTCTACTGGAAGTTTTTTAAAATTCAAGCTTACCTGAAGTTCATAAAGGATGATTTTTCATTCTCAAACCATTTTGATGTACTGTTTTCCGTCAAAAACCTGCTGTTTGAATGAACCACACAAATATGTCCATTTGACAGATCACAAATGTTAATAAAAAATAAATATTTTTATGACGTAAATAATCAGCAACAAGACTTTTTTTCTCAAACATAGAGGTTTTGGGTCATGTACTTTTTTAGATGCTTTTTTCACATCAGACCTTTCATGAAGTTCAAAATTTAGTTTATATTTTACCGGTGAAAAAATTTTATGAATATTTTACAAGGACATCATTTTGTATATTCCCTTACAAGATGTTGACTCAGTATAGAGTAAAGCTTGGATCAGGAATATACAGATCCTTATGTGTTTATGCTGGTAGTTATGCTTACTGAATGTTATGTTTCTCTAATCACAGCCATTTGGATATAAATGTAGAAATAACTGTCAGGAAATAGACTGCAATATTACACACTCTGATAGTTAAAGGGATTTTCACTTTCATTATTGATTATTTATCTGGAATAGTGAGGAAAGTGAGTTTATTATTCACTGATCTGCAACATCAGTCACCATGGCAACAGCAGCAGGACTGAGCTCGAACCTCTTTGACTTAGTTCAGTGTGAATTGTGTTTGGAGAAATACAATGATTCCGACCGACTGCCCAAACTCCTGAACTGCTCCCACACCTTCTGTTTGGCCTGTGTGCAGAGGTATTACGAGTCCAAGCTGAAGAACAAACTTGCATGTCCTAATTGCAGAGAAGTCTTCACAGTTCCTCGAGGCGGGGTTCAAAAGCTTAAAACAAACATCATGGCGGTTAATCTCTTGGATCATCTGGCTCCATTTACTGCAGGTGATACAGATGAAGTTGTTGCTGAAAAGAGTGTTGTTCCCAAAGACAAGATCCCTGAAGAACCAGGTTCAACCATTTGTGGTTTGCATCCAGGAGAAAAGTGCGACTTTTACTGCGATGAATGCAGAGATCCCATGTGTCATGACTGCATGGTGTCTCTAAGTGAAGGTCCGCACAAAACACACAAAATACGCAAGTTAAGAGATGTGCTCACCACATACAGCACACAGCACAAGGATGTGCTTCAACTGGTTACTGATATGAAGATGGAAGGCAAGCAGAGGTCAGAAGAACTGCTGCAAGAACTGATGCTGTCCAGAGATTCTCTGATGAAAGAGGCCGAGTCCAAGCGAGACAAGGCACATCAGGAGGCAGATAGATGGTACCAGAACACCACTGCCACTATCTCCAAGGTGTATGATCAATTACAAGCTCAGATTCTCCAATTTGTGTCCAAAAGTGATCTACAAGAATTGCAGCAGTCCTTGGAAAAAATTGATTTAGAGAAAATTGATGGAGATTTGAAGCAAGCTCTAAGTTTTCTTGATCAAGTGCAGAGTTCTGTCACCAGTTTCAAAAAGTCCACAGTTTGGCCTACAAAGTTCTGGTCGGTTGATGTTGGGAAGATCACTGATGATTTTACTGTTGATTTAGGAAGCGTCACCGAACCAACACTCAAGCTGCCAGATGTGAACAGTTTTCCATATACAATTGAAAAGATGCATGAAAACACTGAAGTAGCCAAACCTAATGTTAGGAAGCAAACTGGAAAACAGCGAGGATTTAGACTGTTGTCAGACTTACCCATGGAGCCGGGTTGTGACTGGAGAGTTGGGTTGACCACTAATGAGGCTGTTGTGTGTTTTGAAGGTCAATCTATTATTAAAAAAATTACATTAGGTGGTAATCAAATAAGTGAGATGATTCAATCTTCATTGCCTCATAATATCAGTGAATGGTGTGAGAAATTCATTCTGAACAATAACAATGTACTGTTAAGGGAATATAATGAAGGTCCAAGTTACATACTAAACTCCCAGCTGGAGTTGGTCTCCACCATCCAGGAAGACTACGGCGGCATCATTGGTGCAGAGAGCACCCACTGGGTGGCGTTTTGGAAGGATGATGGCACCATCGAGATCTACGACCTGGAGCAGAAGCAGCTGCTACAGACGCTCACACCACCAGCCGGGGTCGGGTGGGGGGGAAACCTGTCCATCTGCAGACACCCGGACTCACAGGGCACAGCAGTGGTGGATTATTACAGCAGCAGCCTGTGTATATACGACCATGACGGCCGTCTCCTCCACACCCACAAACTACAGTTTATGCCTCGTGCTTTCCCACGCCATCGCGTGTAACCGGCGCCACCTGTATGTGGTGTCATCAGGATCGCCCGGTCAGTGTGTTTGTGTTGTCGTGGAGTGGTCAGTTGGTCACCACGCTGGACACACAGCAGCTCGGGATACCAGAGGGACAGTACATATGGAACATTGCTGTTGATGAAGATCAGTTCACTATAGCAGTGGGAGGTGGTGGTGGTGATGATTGTGTTGTGAGCAGTTTTAAAACATTCCAGTGTGTGTGACTTGTAAACCACATAGTATATATACTGTATACAACTGCCACATGGAACTCAACTCAAAATTAGACCCATATAAACGTCTAATCCATGGAAATGCCAATATAAGTGAACATTGCTGTGAGAGCCCACCCCCTAATGTCACAATGTTGCAGCTCAATGGGCATTTGGATGGTTGTGTGTGGTAGAGAAAGTGCTCAAGTTATTATTGGCTCCATCAAAAACAGATTTAGCATTCACTAAACAAACATCTATTTACTGTATGAGATAGTTATGTCCACTACGTCCCATTATAACGTAAAATGGATGTGTTACCATGGAGATAGACGTATGTTTGGATGGTGCCCATAACTAGAGCACTTCCTCAATATTTATATCATATTTTGGGTGATGAAAACACAAATACAAGAAATCATAAAAACAAATGGACCACAGAAATATTGATGTTCGTACAAGACAATATGGATGTAAAAAAATTCGAGCAAGGCAGATTGATGGAGATTTCTTTTCTGCTATTCTACAAGGCCCATAAATTAAAAAAAATAGAAATGGAATAGCCATTATTTTTTTCCTGCTAAATTTCTGCTTTGACTGGACCATTGGAGCCAAACATTTCATTGTAATTATTCAACCCGGACTATTGGATTGTTGGTTTTATGTAAACATTGTACATATTCTTTGGTGGAGTTTCATGAATCCAGTATCCTTGTTTGAGATGAGTTCTTAGTTTGATGTTAAATGGTAACTAATTTATTTTTTTCTATGTCTTACCTACATGTTTTTGTATAGATTCTGGTGTCATTTTGTAGTAGATTTTAATCTAATGCTTTTAAATTTGCTATCCTGTGTTTTTCTCACTTATCCTTTCTATTTTTTATAATCATAACTCATTGTACATATCTGATTAGAAATAAGACATTGAAATGAAATTTGATAAATATTGTAATTTTCTTTGGTGGAGGTTCATGTATTCAAATAAATTAATTGTCTTTTGTAAACATATTTTTATGAATGAGGTGGACGGTCATATATCTAACAAGTGTAGATTTATCTCTAATATACTGTATTTAACTGGACAAAGTCTTACTAATAGACACAAGTTTTCACCATTGTTTTCAGACTTGACCATGTATTTTTCTGTGTGGACCAACATGCTCACTCAGAATGAAGATTTATGAATAGTTATTGGTGGAAACTTTGTGATTTTCTTTTCAATAGATTATAGATAACAAAGTTGCTTGTCTTTATTTTGTATTTCCTGACGAGGGCATTATGGAAATTAAAATATTTGTACGCATATCCCACTGTAACGTACATGTATTCTCTCTGTATTGGAACAACCTCAAGTGAGCGTCTGTGCATGTGAATGCAGAACGGTGACTGATGGATAGTTATTGGTGGAAACTTTGTAATTTTTCTTTTTCAATAAATTACAGATAGCAAAGTTGTTTGTCGTTATTTTGTATTTCTGGCATACCTTTTAAATGCATTATGGAAACCATTAAAATATTTGAAACATAATTAAATTCACATTCTGTTTTTAAATAAATTCTGCTAGTAAAACGACCTCAATGCAGACAACATCTACAACATCAGTGCTTTTTGTACATAACTTTTTTTAAAAATAACGTTCTCATAAAGTTCAAAAAAATTTTACCTATTTTACTCAACTATTATGAGCCAAAATGTTGGCGTTTTACAATCGTCATCCGTGGCCAAACTCTGTCCCATCAGATTAAAACATGTTTTCTTTAATGTCCGTTCTGTTGCATCATTCGTGGTAGTTAAAAATGTTGCCAGTCTCATGTAACGTACATTTAGGTCTAAATTGGTAAAACTCATGCAAATTAGCGTAGTCCGTTGTCTTTATTAAGACCACCTGTCCCACGATCTGGTCTCTGTCTGTCAATAGAACTTTTTATCTTTTTATATGGACAAGAGCCCCCTTTGTTGTTTTTTTTACGAATGTTTGGGAGCATAATCAAAATTGTGCTATTACAGAGGTGGTCACAAAATACAAGCAGTTTGAATGGAACGTTCTACACACACAAGCATGTTCATTGTTCAGATCTACAGAATGTTATTCCACAAGACTTGGAAGTCTGCTTATTTTATGACGTAAATAATCCACATTGAGGAAGTGCTCTTCATTATAAATATTCTCACAACAACAAGGTGATAATAATTATATTCATTGTTTTGTGATATTGGTATCTCTACGGTTTGCTCATTTACAAAAAATGAAAAGAAAAAACAATAAAATAAAACAATGTAGATCAGAAGACAGTATTGTATGGATATTTTATATTCTACGTTTTTGTGGAATTAATCCCAAACAATTATTTCTATTCTATTGTTATTCTATTCTATACTGATACCACAGTGCCCATAATGTCACCATCACGAAAACCTCCTAAAGTACTCGCCTCTCTATTGAGACCACTTGCAGAATACATACACATAGTCAGTATACGGGGAATCTCTTACACTGTACATACAATGCATCTGTATTACAATATCGATCTACTTATATTAACTTTGGAAAAACACATTAGAAAATATCTACAACGTATATAGATAATCTGATGACCAGAATGTTAAAGCTTTTGGAACTGTGGTTTTTCGCTATGTCCACGGATTCCCATAAATAACATTGGTAGCCGCAATCATTTTCCGAAAGTCCACGTTCGACCTCCACAAATTTCCGCTCGTAATAAAGTTAGTAGCCTCCGTTTTAAGACTTCATATTGCACAAGTTGATCCTTGCGCACCACCGCGATCATATTGATGTCGTGGCGTATATTCAGTTGGTAGCCTCTTCGTATTATGGTGCGTGATGTGTGTTTACGTAAACCGTTTTTGCACAAGAGGTCCAACTTTTTTTTTTAAATTTATTTGTCTGGATGATACTTTGTATGATCGTATTTTATAATTTAGTTTGATGGATGTGATTAATTGGTTGTACTACAATAAGAATTTAATATTTTTTTCTTCTGGGGGATGCATTTTCCAACTGAATCTGGGAGACTGATCATACATGAGAACGTTATGATATAGTAATTTATTTGTTATAAACACGAAGGCTTTATTGACACTCGTCACATACATGTGCCGTTTTTGTATTCGAATCCAGGCAGCCACAGTGCAGCGAAACCCGTTGTACCTATTAGACAGGTGTTCCTGTCAATGAAACGTGTTTAATTGCAATATGTGTTTGATAGCCGTGTATACCCTATGGTACAATACAAATGTATACCCTAGAACCTCAGCATTAAGGCCACACATGGCCTGGCTTCAAGTGGTCTCAATAGAGAGGTATATGTAGTCACTTACTGGACGTTTGCGGTGGTTTCTATATGAAGCATTGGAACTGCAAACCGATCTTATTATTGAGGTGGTCTCTCTTTAGAGTAGTCCTAAAGTGAAGGGGTTTATAATACACCTAATTACAAGGTGTTTCCATGAGTGAGATGCCGCGACTGGAGGGTTTGGCGTACACAATAAATGGGAAAACTCTTGAAGCCAACGCCACTGATCTCTTTTAAGATGCATGCCATTGTAGATCACACACCTAATATTACCACCGCAACACTCTCAACACTCCCAACTCTATATGGAGGTCAGGCCATCTCTCGCTGTCTAAAATCTCCATAAATCGACCACTGAAGCTCCATACAAAGACCACCTCTCTATTGGGACCACTTGACGGACGTCTACACACAGAGGTTCTACTGTATTTACTAAGTCCGTATTTGGAGCTCCCGTTCGATCAAGTCATTATCGCTGCCATAATATTTCCCGTTTGTAGCCTCTTGAAATTCGTCACGCTTCACAAGTCAATATTGCATCACGCGTTTACTGCAAGTAGTACTGTTTTTAAGCCATCGTCCTTACTGATACTGAACCATTAGAGTGTGTACCGTCATTTTGTTCACAGCGACCAAGAAGACATGGTATGTCGCCTTCTGTCAAACAGGTATTTGCTAATTTATCACATTTCCACGAGTGTCCGTGATTAAAGGTTTTCTTGAGTCTTCAATCGGTTTTTATTATTATTTGTTTGCAATGCGACCACGTCGCTCAGTGATTATTTGTTTGTCGAAGTTCTAGACTAGTTTTGTGCGGAGTCGTTTGCCATTCACGTGGATTTCACAATGTTGAATTCCCAGTTTTCTTACCTAATCTCCGGAGCCTTGTTCAGAGGAATCCCATATTGGATTGGTTTGAGTTATGTTTCAAATTTGAAGTTTTGAATTTTGAGCCGAGTGTACCCAAGCTTTGTGCGGGGTAGTAGCACAGTTTCTCGGCGTTTAATCCCCGGTTTTCTTACTTAACCTTAGCCTATCAAACAGCCTTTAAATGATCTGACATGAAGGCCTATTCTAAAAGCGTCTGTGTGATCTTATATCTATTAGAGCTAGAGGCTGTCACAATTACAGTTTCTCTTCTTCTTTGCACTTGTTATATGGTTTACACGAGCGTATTTTTCTGTTTTTTGTGTAATAGAGGAAACTACCATTAGATATAAGGTCTTTTGAAAGACTAACCCAACCTGTATAACATGTTGTCTGTCTTGTTGTAGTGAAACCTCAAATGACAGTAATCCCATTAGGTACTGCCCATTTTTTATTGCCGGAGGTGGCGGGGGGGGGGTGAGAATTTGGTATGATGTTCATGTGCAAAATTCATGACCCCCCCTTACTTTTATTTATAAAAAAGGCAACCCCCCCTATTTTTTCATGTACAAAATAGGTGATCCACCCTTTTCAAATGTTTTTTGCCACGATTATACGCACTAAATTAGTATGTGTTTTACCCTTGAAATGACGGTAAAATTGAAAATCAAAAACAATCCTTAATATTACCCTGGCACAAAATAGACACCCTCCTCTTGTATTTGTTACAAAATTGATTATGCCCCTAAAATATCTGTACCAAAATAGACTACCCGTGACTTAAATAATGAGCACTCCCTTGCATCAAAATATATGTATTTTTTTATATTAAACTATTGTACCAGGTGTTAATGTTGAAAGCTTTTCTCGAATTTAGTTGCAATGCTATCACACCTTTCCGTGATTAACGGTCTTTCAAAGTTTGAGGTTTTTTTTCCATTTCAGTGGTATCCTTTCAGAGTTTAAATAAGAGATTCTGTTCCCATCCACCATGGTAGGTTGCCCATCTGTGAGAGGTATTTGTAAATTTATTACCCTTCTGGGAGTGTGTTAATTGTTTAGCAATGCGATCTTACATGTATTTGTTTGTAATGCTCTTACATCATTCAGTGATAATTTGTTAAATTCCAAGTTTTGTGCAGAGTGGTCTGCCATTCACGTAGTAGTACCGTTTTCATGATTCTGAATCCCCAGGTAATTACCTAATCTCCCAATCTTTACTTTTTCTGTATGATCCCTCTTTACTTTCATAGGAACCCCATATTGGGTTGGTTTGGGTTATGATTTAAATTTGGAGTTGTGAATTGAATCAGGGATGAAAAAAACTTATCTTTTCACTGTTTTAATGCTGCCATTTAGTGACCCCACATACTCTATCCCCCACCCCCAGTCATTTGATCTATGTTAGTGTAATTTAAATAGGAGACAAAGGTCACCGCGTTAATATTCGTATTTGTACTCGCAGGGTAAATAAATAAGTATTAAATTAAATATACGTCCATAGTATTTGTAGGTTATGAATACTATATTAAGTAATAAACATAGTTCCTGGTCCTGCTCGTATCATATTAATATTATTGTTTCACTCGAGCATAAGTTTAACTCGCAATGGCGATTCGGTCCCCTCTGTCAATGTGGAACATTTTTCTAGAATTGCACATTTACGTTGTACTTGAAATGTCACATGTAATACTGAACCAATAGAGGTTGTACAAACAGTACAATCATTCTGTTCACAGCGTCCCGTCAGACATGGTATGTCAAAGTGTGAGATGGGTATTTGTTAATTTATTGCATGTTGACAAGTGTTGGTGATTAAGGATTTTCGCTTAAATATCCTTTTTTGTTTGCAATGTGATCACATGTTCAGTGATCATTTGGTGGTCTTTCCCGCCCAGTTTTGTGTGAGGTTGTCTGAAATTCAGGTAGTAGTACAGTTTTTACAGTTTTGCATCAACCTCCCCATTTATCTTGTATTATTATCCAAAGCCCTTGTTCTTCCTCTCTCTGTCACCTTTTTGACAAATGAAACATGGAGGGGTCTGCCGTGTACTGCATCAGAACTTCAATGAGATCCCATATTTCTCCTGCCAGAGCTCTATGAAGACATTCACGTAGTTTTCACTGTGCCTTAAATCCCCACTTTCTTGCCTAATCTATAACATAGCGTCTGTCTTGTAGTTGCACCGTGACGATCACCTCATTACATTAAAATATGTAATTTTATTTTGATATTAAGCTATTGTACCAGGTGTTTATGTTGAAAGGTTTTTGTGAATTTATTTGCCACACTATCACACCTTAATGTGATCACGGTCTTTCAAAGTTTCTGAGCTTTCTTTCCATTTTGGTAATGTTGATGTTGATGTCCATGCCCATTATACATTACTTTATTCATAATTAAACCTATTTCTATTACAATTCTTACCGATAATGTGTCTGATGGATTGTGGTCGCATGCTTGAAGAGGACTGCAGAGAATAGACTGGGCAGCCAGGAGGACTTAGTTAGTTGCACTAGAATATGAAGAATTAAAGTACCAAAAAAGCAGTACAATCATCCGAAATATAAACACTGCCGTCAGTGTGATAGGAGTAACAGAAAGCGTTTCTATGACTCATTCATCACAAATAACGGATCTTGCATTTTTATTCTTGTTCACTGAAATCTCTGCCCTTGTACAATTGCTTCTTGGTCCACGAACCTCACAAACTGGAGGAAACCATTATAAAAAGAGAAGTATACACCTGTGAATGATAAATCATTGACTTTTATCGCCCATACTATGCCATACATATAGACATTACAAAGTCACTTTGCGAGGCACTGATAGTTCAGTTTGCTACTTACCATGACCATTGATTGCTTCTCGACTTTGACTTGGTGGAGATAGTCAAGCGCCATGACTATCTGAGCCATGAAGAGCCCCTTGTAGTCCAGAAGGTCTACAAAGTCACTCCGGGCAAGCTCCATGCCTAAATACACGAGCTTGCCCTTCAGTGTGTAAAAGCTTAGTTGTATGACCATCGGATGGCGTAGTGAATGAAGAAGCCCGATCTCCATCTTCAGCCTTCTATTGTTGGATCTGAAAAATGAAAATGAAACCTAGGAGTCGTTTAATTCTATGAACATAAACTATTGTGCAGAGTTTAAGTCACATGTCTTCTGTTGTCAGAATTTATTTTGTTTTGTTTGACGTATCAAGGTGCATAGTGTGTTTTAAACAAGGAAGTACCAATGCAAGCTGTAAAAACTAGGGGCGAAGTGAAGATGTAATTGGAAAAGGTTTCCCCCGTGTAATTCAGACGACTAACTAAACTATGAAAGTACAGCTTATATTTTAAAAACCACACAGCAATCTAACTCCCTCAAAATATACAAAAAATTCTCTCTTAACTTACCTCTCTTTCATTATATCTTTCATGGTGTAAAAGGTACCGCGCCATCTTACGATGGACACGGAACCAAACCCGCCCTGTCCAAGGTGTCCGTAGCTGAACTGTTCTATCTCAGATACGCACACCAAGGGCCCTGGCAGCGCCATACGAGCCATGAATTCTTTTTGTAGGCACCCCTTTTCAATTGTAGGTATAGTAATTGCCTGTTTAACAAGGAAAGTTACAGGTTTGGTTAGTATGTAATACCTGTAAAAGCCCAATAATAGTGATTGACCAAAATGAAATCCAACAGTTATTACTGACTATCAAACAGTTAACTGGCAAGCAGTGATTGGTCATTTGGGGTGTTGACCATCCTATGTAATACTGATCTTTGCCAACCATGGTCAATTTGTGTTATGGTAGAACTGCCCAAAGTACAATGACAATCTAGCCTATTAGTTGGTTATCAAACAGTTAACCTGCAAGCATTGATTTGTCATTGGCCGTGTTGGCCATACTACCTGAAGACATGTATTTATCTTTGCCCTTTAATAGTGAGAATTTTTGCTATAAAATTACTAACTCTTTATAACACCTTCCAGTACTAGAGATATATTCTGCCTATATTAAAATAACTTACATAAGCTTCGATTCTTGACCTACTGCAATTTTTTGGTTCACTATGTCCATTCTATAAGGAAAAGTGATTATTTAGTATCCTTTAGCTAAACAATACTACTTAAATCCTAGCAAACATCAATAAAAATAAAGATATGTTTACAAATTAACGTTTATGCAAGTATAAAAATAAATTCAGTCCAAGACCATCTCGAAGGCGGAGCATGCTGGAAGCACGGGTTAATTACAGATTTTTACATACTCTAAGCGGTAACTCACGGCGTTGGTTTTAACATAAACCTTTTCTGCACTGACGTTAATATCGCCAGCACAGTGGAGTTGGAGGGAACGACCAAGTCCACGGTTAACAATTCTACAAATACTAAAGTAATCATTTACTAAGAAATGCAGTGGAATTTGATGTAGATTTTTTATTTTATTTAATTTATACATGTTCCTTCTCATTTTCTTACCGCATAGTTGTTCTTCTTCCTGCTGTAGTTCACTTCAGAATTGCTCCACTGCGGACTGATGCAGCTGGTAGTTCACTCTGAGGCCCTGCGTGGTTTGATCAGATCCTGGTCAATGGTGACAAAGTCGTGCTGGAAACATAATAACATTATAACAAATACTTACCAATACTCTATTCTCTTTATTATCAACCCGTCTGTTTCAGGCGGCCATGGACCTGACACACGGTGGTCGAGCATCACCGACTGCCTCCAACATAGGTGCCACAAAATGTATTCAATGTAAATAACAACAATGAATAGTCTTGGCTGTTGAAACAACAAAAATGCAAAGAACCATCAGTCATAATTGTGAAAACATATAAATCTTTCCCAACATTCACAATACTTAGAGAACCAATTGTACCTGTCTCGCAACAATCCATCGTTGTATTAGCCTCCTTCCATTTTGTAGTTTTGACGTTCAGACAATCCATTTGATATGTGGTTGCCGATTTCATTTGCAGAATGTAGAGATCATCTCCATTTGCAAAGCAATATTTAATGCATCCTGACTGATCAATCATGGAGGGGATTGGGATTTCTTTTTTTAAGAATTGCGACATCGAGTCATAAACCATCAAATCACTTCGCGTTGCTGCGATCACAAACCCTTGTGGTATAGGGTAAATGCACCAAGATAACTTGCAATTGTGTAAAGCTTGAATAATTAGAGGATTGACTGATTTTTTATTGGAACCCAGGTACAGACATTTCCATTTACCAGAAGGATGTAAATAATATGCACGACAGTTGTTTATATTAAGAAACACTTTTCGGATGCTTTGACAAAATCGTGGTGGAAGAGCTACCGCAGGATTGCTTGCATAGTAAGTTTTTGAACGTCTAATCATGTGGTAGTAAAATAATGGTGATTGCATCATTTTGTTATTGTCACCAATAGTGATGACCAAATCTAATTCACTGAAACTGTCCCATCGAATGTATTTCAATGTTCCTCGAATAAAGATTTTCTTTCTCCTTCTGCATGCAAAATCCAACTTAAACAAGCTCCTAACAAAACATTCTCTGATGTGACTTCTAATTCTTCCTTCTTTATGATATCAAGCAGATCTTCAAAATTTAATGTCTTAAAGTACTCTGATAAACTTACTTTTTCCAACCATAGCATTGCACATTTGTTGATAACGCTTTTTAATTCATACATGCAGCCCATGTTAAACTAATAAAGAGCAGTATCTTCTGAAAGTCTCGGGTGCAAATTTCTTTGAATATCAATTTCTCACAGCCTTTCATTAAAACATCAATAATTAAATACGATGCAGTCTCTACAAGCTTGTCAATAGTGTCAAATGAATCCAATCCGATTTCTTTTCCCGTATACAAATATTCTACCACATCTCTGACTACATCTGCATCCAAATGCGATAAATCCATTTTTGTTTTATAAACATCTGACAAGGTTGATTCGAAGGCCCTTTTGAAAAAAAGGAGAACCAGCTGCCAGAACAATTTTGTGGCATTTTATGGTTGTATCGTCACTCAAACAGATTTCATAGTCTGTGAATGCACCAAATTTTTTATGTTCCCAGAGAGCCTTACGAAATGAGTCATGGTCACAGTCTATTATTTTGTTACATATAGAGGATCTGGTATCTTCACGATGTCTTTTCTTGTGAAATGATCATGGCTGTTCCATCTTTTTTCTGGCTGGAGCTAGCTACTTGAATTTCCTATAACGTAAAAAAGGCAAATGTCTTTAAAACTACATATATGTGATTCCCAGTGCTTGCGGATACATTTCCAAGCTTCTCCCTCTCAACGTCTCTTTAGCAGGCATGATAGACATGCTGCTGAAGACATTTTTAACAACCCTAAGCTTTCTTGCTGAAAAGATGTGTGCGAGAGCAGCTTGAAAATGTTTTAATACTACTTTTTTTGTTTTAAATTAACCAAATATTACATTAAAAGAAACTTTCTAAGATCTTGAAGTTTGAAGAATCATATTACTAGAAAAATAGACATATTCCAATGCAACTACCCCCTAGAACTACCGGTACATAGCACTGAACATAAAACAGATGAAATTTGCCTAACTTTGCGAGCAACTGCTCTGATACATATAAATTTACAAAATGTTTTTTGCTAACATATACATGCATTATAAACCATACTATTTGTATATATTTTAATTAATGTATGCTATTGTTTACAATTTATCATTATTTCTATTATGCTGAATTTTGTTTTGGAATGTTCTTTTATGCTGTGTGAATATGTTCTCAATGATTTAACTTTGAATTTTTAAATCTTCTTTATTTTTATAAACGTTTTCAAACCATTTAGAGGTTCCTTGTATAAAAAAAGATAATACAAATATATGCAATAAAATCCAAAATAATTTTTAAACATACATTTAGATTTCATAGAGTAAAAAGACATAAGACATTACAATGATAAAATATGACTTAATGACATAAAAAACAACCTATATATGATATTTCATGACATAAAAAGAGTCTTAAGATTTCTTTTAAAACACTAATGATGGGCAGTTTCAATTTCAAAGGTAGTTCATTCCATGCCCTGGGCCCTGCAACCTGCTGTTTCATTTCATTCGCATCTCCTCCTGCAGCTTATAGCATTCCTCTTTCCATTTGTCAGGGTTTTCCACCTGTGGTACTTTTGATCTTGTGAAGACCATCTTATAGAATTTATCTTAACTTTTTTAGCACACACAATAATCCTCTGTAATGTTGTCAGATTAAAGCACTAGTGCATCTGCAACTGGTAGTTTCTTTGTGCACCACTCAGACTGGTGGTATCGCCGAACGAGGGGCGCATCACTGTCAATGATAGCGGAGGTGGGTGAGGGAAGGGGAGGTAAAGCAGTCTGATAGCTGTGGATTAGGGATGTTGTCCATTCCATACCAAACATGACCACCTTTTAAAAATTACAACAGAACATATTCTTTATTTACATAAGAATTTTGTCTCCACTGAGAGGTGTTTTAATGTTTACCTCGAATGTCCTATGTGTGCCCGTAAGAATGCCCTGGTTTGTTTGCTAATCAATTAATTAATTCTTGTAAGAATAAGACATCTTCTAGACTTAAGTGTGTTTGTATTTTACCTATATGTATTTGTGAGTGAAAACCATTTTTCTCTATAGCATATGTTTTTAGAAGAATGCATTTCAGTGTGCACGAATGAGAAGAATAAATAATGACAAAAGTCACATTCAATTCAATTGAGATTTAGCTCTTTCAAAGACTCAAAGCCTTTAAACAATGATGTTTATAATTATACAACATAATAAACAATTATATATTTATTATTTATTCATATGTATCACTCCGAAAAAGTCGCACTGTGGGAAAGCTCGGGGAGGTGGCTGTCTTGAAATGTTTTATTTACTAGTAACTGAAACAATGTAAACATCAATTTATACAGGGAGTACATGCATACATTCGATCTAACAATTGTTACTGTAAAAATGAAAGTACTCCTGAGAGTCTCTCAGCTGGTCAGTGATCCATGTGTATCAGTCTGTATGACTAGCTTCACGCCTGGTTGTAGGAGTGGTAGGATGGGTGATCGTGCAGGTGGGGGCAGGCTGACGTGGCACTTGAGAGCCGGTTCTGGCAGTGATATGTTGGCCGGGGACTGTTGTGGGGTGTTCACCAAGTCACTCCTTCGGCAGCTGCTTCTTCCACTATTTTCTTCACATTCTTCCTCTTCTTGATTCCCTTGGCTAGGGACGCATTTGCGTTTTGACATGATCTCACTAGGATTCAACGGTATTCTGGCCTTCCTTGCCGCGGTGCCACGTTTTATATTCCGATGTGCGGACGCTATACAGACTCCGGAAGGCCGATATGCGGACGTGATGCAATACGGTAAGATTACGGTAAGGTTCCGACGAGCTTCCGTCAATACGTCGAACGTACGTTGACTATCCGACGAGATGCCGCGCAGCATCCGGTATGAAAATGTCATTTTATTGGACGTACTGCCGACGGAGAACAAAATTTATAAAAAAACAGTTATAAGTCCGATATCAGTCCGTTATATTGGTGTGACAGGCCCTTAACAATTTACCTTGGACTTCCTCTGTGGACCACATTGATTTGGAGGCTGGGGCCTTGTGTGGGGCTTCTTTTAATACAATTTTAACAATTGGCTTGTTTTGTGCAGCATCTGGTGATACATCGAGGTAAAACCCAAGATTTCCTTAATCTTCATCCAGATACATCTTATAAGACATACGGACATGTTTCTATGAAAAACAAGGAATATGTTTAAGATGATATTGTTTGCTCGGCATATTAAGGCAAATTCTTTGTATTGGTTCCTGCATTATCAAAGAGCTTTCACGCATACAGTGAACGGTGCACAATGCTTCACTAATATGAACTAAATGGCTAAAATGCTTACCAATACTTGTTGGTCTCATTTTCAGACTATGCTGTTTTTTTCTCATTCACTGAAATCTTCTCTTGCAGAAAAACAGATCTTCTTTGTGGAAGAATCTACCAATTCGTAGCCAATACGATCGGAAACTTTTCTTTGTACTGTATGTTGCGCTCCATTGCCACTTTTGGAAGAATCTACTAATTCTTCTGTCTTCCCTTCAGAATTGCTCCACTGCTGACCGATGTACGTGGCCATGTTGACTGTTGTCCTGGCTGGGTCTGCCGTGCTTCTATTCAAAACGGCTTGTGTATTTTTAAAGTAGGTCAAACCCGCAGCCCGACATAGTCAACAAAAAACTTGCTTTAAATCATCTATATTCTAAGCATGGACTACCTTAAATTCATAGTAATATTCAGCATTACTGATATAAACTATTGTGCAGAGTTTAAGTCGTGTCTCTTTTTTGTCATAGAATTTGTTTTGTTTGACATTTCAATTCAATAGACATAATGAAATGGGAAGATATGGAGGTTAATTTTTATATTAGAGAGAGTTTTAATAAGTAAAAGTTAAAAGAACAAAAATGATTGGTAGATTAGGATGTTTTTAGGCCAGAGGAATGAATACGGATTATAATTCTGTTTTTGTTACCCCAGATATGTAATGTATTTTCATCATGTTGTCTTATTGTTGGTTGATATGTAGCAGTATTTTATCATCTTATTGAGTTTTTATTATAATACTATTGTATTATAATGATAATCTATCTTGTTAACTATGGGTTTAAACACAACATATACACAATACGCCTGACGTTTCACATTGCATATTTTAGCATATTTTTTACGTATTTTTACGTATTTTTACGGTTTTCACTGCTTTACGTTCTATGTAGAACGTTGTTATGTATATTGTTTTCATTTATATACATGCCGAAAATTTGTTAAACTTATTGAAAATTTTATTATTGCATCTCATCTTAATTATTATTAAATTTGTTTATAATCAATGGATGCGGCACAGCAATTACTACATTTTTTTTATATTAAAGGTATATCACTTTCTAATCTATATCTCATCCTGATATACACCATGGCTGGTACATCGTTAAACACTGGCCTCGCTCGACACGCCTTTTCTAATGAAAATGTTAGTACATGTACCTGTAAGGAATGTCTAGCTCAGTTTGTGATGGACTGATTGACGTAGGCCTTTTTCCACTCAGTCAGTGGCTTCTCTTGCATATTACATGGACATGAGTTCTCCATCTCAGTTGGGACTGCTATTGATGCATGATGAAATGAAGTGGCAATCTTGTTCATTTCTTACCTGATTTCATGGATATACAACTTTCATATGCTTTTACTACAATTGTACCCATGGAAGATAATCACCTGGTCTTACATTTTTATTTGTTTGAAGATATACGCCTGTCAGATAAAACTAGCTAGCCCCAGGTACAAATATGTGTCATCCAATTTGACAAAGGAGGTGCCTGTTTTTGCCAGGTATGGAATTTGTCATTTGACTTTCACAATGTAAGAAGCTTGGTTCATTTTCTTTAATAGGTTATTGCAATTTCAAAAAATCATAGCCAGCAAAAAGAGCTGTCAAAATCAAATGAATATTTCCATTATTTAGCCCACAAAGTCACCATTTTCAAAATTTGTTTGAATGGTTGACATTTTCCATATTGAGATGTTTTATGATTTGCATTGTCTACCACAACTTTTTTTATAACAATCAAAATGTCTAGCTCATTTTTTCCTATTGACTGATTGACGTATGAATATGAACTAAATACTAGAATGGCTTCTCTTACCTCTTAAATGATTCTGGCTTGTTTTATTTTGGGACTACTCCAGACCATCATGATGAAAGTTTGACAAATATATGAATGTTAAGAAGCAAAGATTTTCTCCTTACCTTTTACAATCATTGCACTTGTGTTTGTTTGTTGGACATGGCTATTCTGTAACAATCATGCTATTCCCAACATAATCCATAAACCACAAATGCTTACTGCAACAAAAAGGGTATTTTAAACAAGTTATTTCAAACTGCAGTAATTATTAACACCTTTATGGATATCATAAATTACAGCTGATCAACATTTAGTTCCTTCTGTGATAAGAAAGTTCAGTCAGCACAACAAAGACACTGTGGCCAACAATTCCAAATCATCAGCGGTTTCACTCCCAGTTGACGATCTCTTTCTTTGTCGTTCATTTTCGACTTTTTTTCGCCGAGCCGTGATGGAGGCAGGCTCAGTCAGGCAGCCCGGCTTGTAAGGATCGTTTCTGCTTCCAAAGTATTCTGCCTGAACCTGAGTGAAATCCCGGCCGCACTTCTCTACGCTGTACCCAGGAAGACGGCGGGGACGGCTGTTTGTAGAAGATCTGCCGCCTGTCCGACTGTTACAGCGGGGTCCTATATGCGTCAACTCTACCTGAGGCACTGTGAGGTGACCTGTGAGATGCTCTCCCAGGCAGATCCTTCCTCTGTCCCCCCCAGCCCCCCTTTATCTTTACCAGT
>CM032659.1:35073978-35100039 GCA_019095985.1 Streblospio benedicti | reverse complement strand
CCTGTACATTGAAATATTATTATATACAATATATCACATCGTTTAATTTTCTTCTAATTTTACTATTTTGTTAATAGAAAAAATACAATTTAAGATATATCATTATAAATCTGAATATAAAATAAAATTTACTGTTTTATTATCATATGTGTTTCTTAAACTCTCTTTGACTATAGAATTTATAGGCAAAATTATACATTTACAATTTGTAGACACAACGCACCACTCCCCACATGTGCCCTCTTTGGACCACAATGTATCATGCCCCAAGGTCACACAACAATAGAACAATCATGGTCCAGATGTTCAGGTGCTGCATTTTAACTTTTCATTCTCACAATTTCATGAGTGAGAAACTGCAACCACTACACCGTTAAGGCTTAAAGCTGCTTTACACATAGTTCATTATAAGGAAATGTTCACTGCATAAAGAAGCGTTGTGCATTTATCCTTTTTGATAGGCCACGTACTATTTATATATATATATATACACACGCAAAGCCTAACTTGTGGGTTAGTCTTTAAATCATTGTTGTTGTCGCATTTTAGTATTTTAAATGTGATGTCTGTGATCCAAAAAGCGCAAAGTTTAGGTACATATAACAAACGTTAAGGAAACATACTTATTTGAAGACAATTTAAATCTATTCCACAAGTTATTCTTCACTTCTGTGTTGAGGTGGCACACTCTAGCTCTACATAATCTACTTGTGAACACACAGTATTTGTTTAGTTTGCGTGTCTGTATGTAACATTTCCTCCCATATCTAGATGACAACACTGAAACTGGTGAGGAATTTCAAGAAATAAAGGCAATCGAATGGCCTTTAAAATGGTGTCTTAGGTAACACTCTCTACGAGCGGTTATTTGTGTGTTGGGGGGGGGGGATAATATTTTCTATTATTGTATTTGATAATCTATTTAGATAGAATGCTGCAAACTGTTACAATATTATGAACATCTAGTTTTTATACATTTTTAATCACGTTTTTTACAAAATGACTGCAAGCATCTGGTACAAGCATACAGAAGAACCACTTTTTCAAGACAAATACAGAAGAACCACTAAATCAAACAAAAGAAGCCTCCACTAAAAGTGCTTATATAATAAACTACGCCTATTCTGACGTGTGTTTCCCGAGTTTACAATAGAATGTAATATCTACAGCCAACTATTTACATCCCAGCTGAAAACACACCATCATAGCCTGCAGTTGAGAGCTGCTGAACACCAGAACATACATACAGTTTTTTCCCTCCACAGCCTGTGTCTGTTTTTATGACTGGATTATGGACTGTTTTTTCTACTATTACCTCGCGTTTTGTTGGTTATGACCCTGTTTGTGGGATTTTTTACTGTGATTTGTTGTTTTTATGTCTGTTTGGCTTGGGTTTGGCCTGTGAATAGGACGTGAACTTTCGTGTATTAGTTGGACAATTACAGTATATTATAGACCTGATATTGAGAGACCACCTCTCTAAAGAGAGCACTTCTGTAATAAATCACGTTTCATTGGATTTTGCAACTGGCATCTGCACTGTGGTATTTTATGTAGGATTTTTGTTTGGTGTATGAAGTAAACATGGACTTCCCATATAGCAGTTGTAAAAGGAATGTCTTTTGTTGTGAATATTCACTACTTTGCAATCGCCTATCTAAGGAGACCTTATTTCTTATTTTATTTTTATTATCTATTTTCCAAAACCTCTATATAGAGACCACCTATATTAAGGGCATTGCTCATGGCCCCCAGGTCTTTATAAAGCAGCCAAAATGTACCTCCATACATAGACCACCTCACTATTGAAATAAGTCCATGGGGTGATCTCAATAGAAAGGTTTTACTGTAATATATTGTTAGCGCTACACACCCATAATTAAGGTGTTACAAAAACATTCAGACAAAGGTGTGTGTTTTTTTTTGTGTTTTTTTGTTCTATGACAGAACACTTGGCCCTACTTTTATATTGCAATGTGTAAAAAGTTCATTTACATTTTCCTGTAGATCTGTAGATAGTGTTTGGAGAACTGTGACGTTTTAATTTCATGTGATTTATGTGATGATTTTATGTTATCTTTAATTCTAATTCTATACTCAGGGCTACTTTAGTCTTTTGCTTGTTCTTTATTTTCTAACTTCTTATGCTAAGATTATTTTAAAAAAAATACCAATACGCCTTCTGGCATTATCAATTTCTTTACAATGTGCATTACCGAAAGGAAATATCTTATTCTTATATAGCGATATCTAGAAAACTTATACCCACTTTTTAGAGTGTAATATATAAATCAAATCTTAATTTTCCTATAGACCTCCACACACCAACATCTATTCACTCCCAAACACTGCTCTGTTGTCACATCTGTATAGTGACAATAGAGAACACCACCATATAAACCATCCATCTCTCTCTATCTGACACCCTATATCATACAAGTCAACCTCTCTATCATGACCACTCGATATCTGGCCTCAAGTGGCCCTACTACAGAGGTGGTCACTTCATAGTAGTTCATCCATGCATGTTCGAGACCACAAATGATGGTATTTATTACAGAGGTGGTGTAATTATAGAGGTGGTCTTAATGGGAGGTTGTACTGTAATGTAATTATATTGGAGACAAGTCAATAGACACGTGATTTGCCGGGGTCATAGGTCAAGGGTGCTGGGGGCAGATGGTACAAGTGGAGTGTGTAAAACAGCACGGAGGTGACTCTCGCCACATCCGTCTATGTCTTGTTACGGGACAGATGGTACAGATAGGGTCAGGTGCCCATGGAGGCGGGGAGGGGGTAAAACTAGAGGTGGCCTGAAAGGTGCAACTTGGTTATTTCTTATGTGAGGGGGGCGGGGCAGAAGGGTTTTGAAAATCTGGGGTTCACTTATATGTTGATGTGTTGTTGATTTTTTAGTTTTTTTTGTTTTTGTTTTTTGTTTTTGAGGGTGGGGGGTGGGGGTTTGTAAACAAAGTTAGGAGGGGCCAGGTGGGGTGTGAAAATCATACCATATTGGTTTCATGTTTCCACATCTCCCTTTGGTCACAATAAATGGTATACCTCTAACAAGATACTCGCAGGTGTACTGTTTGGTAGATCAAGCAGCTTGGGAAACACACGCAGAATATCAATTGGATGATGGTTTATTTACAAAGGTTCCTGGTGGTTGTTACGATTATTGGAAACGAGAACATGTTAAACTTTGTATCAGCATTGAGGTGTTCTCATTACAGAGGTGGTCTTAATTGAAGATTCTAGTATTTCCACCAATACTGCCCTGACTGCAGTATGTTGGTGAGTAGCCAGTGTAATAAACCAGCTCATAAACAATGGACTGAGTCTTACTGCGGCTGTCAATAAAACATGGAGGGACCGGCAGATGGGCGAAATTGTGCAGTAGAACCTCTATAAAGAAACCACCTGTATAAAGAGACCACCTCTGTAGTAAGAACACCGTTTCTCACAGTCCAAAAACGATGTCTATAAAGAGTTCATGAACCTCCATAACAAGACCACCTCTCAGTTGACGACTGCACATGTAAATGGTCTGGATACAGAGGTTCTACTGTAAGATGTTGTGCACTCCCGGCAAAAAGACCACGTATGAGGAAAAGCACCTTAGATCCGCCAATGAAGACCACATTTGTAACCTCTTTATTCTGACCACCTGAGTATTCTGGTGATCTCAAGACTTCATAAACGCAGACTTGTATTCTGACCACTTTAATGTTCCCGTGCAACCAAGCTTTCACGAACGCAGACTTGCAACAACAACAAAGAAAGAAACACACTACCTCCCTCTTGAGAGTATTTGAGGTGGTCGTAATAGAGAGTGTGCTCTGTAAATAATGTATTAGTTGTCTCATTGTTATTGCCCTGTCAATAAAAGATGGTGAGGTTCGGAGAGGGGACAGATGGCAATACATAGTTTATGTGAAGCCAGTAATAAATGGTTTATTGGTGCAGTCTCCACGAAATAGAGCAATGGACTTGATGAATAGATCACCGCAATGTGTTATTGCTACTGCTCGTATAATTTGTGCACTGCCATAACACACGTGGCTGTCTTGCTTTTGTTTTTGAACTGCAATGTAATTTGAAGATATAATAATGCAATGTAACACAGGCAGAACCAGGGTTTTGGTAACAGTGGTGCGCGCACTTCAGGGATATCATGGGCTTTGTACATGCATTTTATATCAAACATACCATCATGAAAAAACAACATTAAAATGGAATATTTATGTGAAAGTGGGTGGGGCTACCCCGTCTCCCCATAGATATGCATGTGTTTACAGTTTGTGGAACTGGTATATTTCGATATATATTTCTCACTACCGTATCTACATACTAGTGATGCCAACTAGAAGCGAACCATGATGGAACAAACGTAGAATTCAATGACCATGTCACTGTCTAAGTAGTACACTTATAATCTTTATCATCATTATCTATTTCGTACGTATCAGGCCATAAGGGGAATACGAGATTCAAGAAAACCGACTACCATTCTCTATTAAAAGCAGAAAAATATCATTGTCGTGATATATACTGAAGTTTATGGTTGACAATGCACACAAGATCTACATACTTGCTCTATGTGTTCACATTGAAAGCATCAGACGTTAGCCAGACTTGGCAAGTTTCCAACACATCAAATGTTGCAATTATAGTTTCTTTATACTCTGTAAATCACCTTAAATCTGCTACCATGTTGCACGATAGCATCAAATTGCAACAGATACGGTGGAACCTGCAATTGGGACACTTCTATATTTTGACTACTTAAGGCCAGTCCTCTTTTGATCTTATTAGACAAGTTTTACTGTATTTTTTTAGACTTCGTGAATTTTTGCTTTGAATTCGCTGCATTCATGAACTGAATAATAAAAAACCACAAAACTTAATGTAGTGACTTAATATTCGATATGTAAGGCTCATAACATATTGTAAATGAATCATAGTATTAGTCTTTATTTCTTTAAAACTATGCTCTAAATTTATCCAAGCGATATACTAATATATACTTTTTAGTATATCATTTGGATAAATTTAGAGCATAGTTTTAAAGAAATAAAGACTAATACTATAATTCACTATTGTAGTGAATGGTACAGTGAAACCTCAAATTAAGGCACAAGTCTATTCAAAGAGACCACCTCTATAATAGGACATTCAAACTTCCATCAAGACACCCTCACCACTAACCTCTACATAAAGACCACCTCTCTATACAGACCGCCTCAGTCAAGCCTCCCTGATATTAATAATAAACACTCGCTTCTGTACCATCTAACAAATCATAATATCCCACAGCAATGCATTTTAAAACGGCTACAATTCTACAGCCCACAATCAAAATGCCACGAAACAAAAAAGTAGAACAACCTTTGATAATCCCCGCTTGGAAATCAGCAGGGATAAAGTAAACCATTTCTCTCTCCCTCAGAAGTTGCCAGTCCCAGACCAGGCAGCCGCATTAGAAGTGAAGTGGCGATTCGTTAGAACGGGTAAAAAACGCCGTTCGCAATCTTTCGCCGTTTGTGTACGTCACGGACAAGTACAAAAAGGCGAAGTCGGGGCAAGTGTCACGAAGTGTCCATATTTCATTGGTAGCTCGGCAATGAATGGGGGAGTTTGTGCACAAAGGAATGGTGGTTTGATACTGTTTTCATGCGGGTCTGTGTTTGTATAGTCCAACAACAATAATAATACATTAAAGTGTGACTTATATTTTTACTTCCTCTATATCGAATGCGTATGTATATATTGCATGGTAACATACGTAGCACTGTATTGGCAAATAAGTGAGATGGTTCATTTCTGTAACTTACGAACAACCTATTTTGCTTCTCACACTTACATATATTCAGACTCATTATGCCCACACTCAAACAGTAGTATAAATATTGTTCAACGTACATGTAAGTATCCCAAATCTATGCAAGATGGGTTTATGGCTTGCAAAGTATTGTTAAGTAGGTCTAAATAGAAAATAATGAGCTAGTGCAGGAAAAGCATGAGTGCAGACATGTCTGACCTACTGAAATGAAAGGTGTACCCTTTGGTGTAGCCACCAATGTGTGAACTAAACTATGTTTAACCTTTATGAATATATGCAACAAACGATAATAAAATGTATAACCGGCTGTATTTATTTTCCCCATGTTTGCTTGTGGATTCAATTCTACTCGTTTTGTGTTCTATGGCAAGCAAACTCCTACCACTGTATTGACATAGCTGAAGACAGGTTTTACAACCCTAAGTTTTCATTGTGACTGTATCAAGTGGCCGTCACGGGACTCGAACTCACAACCCCAAGTGTGTGTGATGAGATGGGTATCATGTATGCATGTTTGAATATGTTTTTTTCTTCTTTGTTAGAGTTATAAATCACAATTCCCAACTTACTGTTAAAAAAACACTTGAATTATGATCATAGGCATAATAACAAATTCTAACACCCTTAGAAAATCACACTGCCATGAGTGCTGCAGATTTTAACGAGCTTTGAAAGCCCCAGTATCTATATAAAAAAAGAGATAACATTCTGGAATAAAGACTGTTTCAACAATAGTTATAAACATACCATTGGCTGAAATAGAGACTGTTGTGGCTATAGGGGGCCTGAGTTAGCCCACATTATATAGGAGCTAGACAGCAATCCTAGACAACCTCTAGCTGGCTTCTAGCACGTAATCTGTGGTTTATAGTCTCGGCCATAAAATCTCCCGCGGTGCACGAGGTTTTATGCTTTATGATGAATATGGATTACACTGGCGGTGGAGAAGCAGGGATTGTGGGGATTTGTCAGTAGGATCTCTGTGTTGCCAGCACTCGGCAGATCCATATTATTTGGAAGGAGGGGCGCTCTTTCATAGAGGAAACTAGCATTGTGTATGGGAATGGGATGCTTTATTAATGAGACAACTAACTAGAATCCATGCATGCAATACTTATAGCTCAATTGGTGCCACACAGCTAGTTATACTACCTATAACAGCCATGGGTCAGTCTGGGCTATTGACTTCATAATACCTAAGTAATGTGTGAAAGGATAGTTTCTTATAGTACCATATGACAGCTCACACGATGTCAGTGTTTCTTTCTCTCAAAGGCACGAAGGGATGACAAAGCATGAGGATGAACTGGAAATGAAGATTTTAGTGTGAATGGGGTGCCCCCCCCCCCCTTCATCCATGCATTGTGTAATCCAGTGATAGAGCTCAATAGAGAGGTGGTCTGTTTATAAGGTTTTGGAAGCGTAAGCCACGGATTTATTGTGATTGATGCTGGGTCTATGGACTCGAAAGTTTCAATGAGATAAATAAGTTCTTTTGGATATTTGTCTTTTTCAACTTTTGGGTTTGAGCAGCCATGGAATATCTATACCATTTTAATGTCATAATGAACTTTTGTGAATAAACATAGCCAGACCGCTGCCACGTGCAGCGGCCACAGTCAGAATAACCTACTGCCATAAACAAGGAAAGAACTGGCAAATAAAATACGTTTTATAAACATAGAGTTAAAACAGCCATCTACAAACGACGCTGTTTGTAAACAAAGCACGCACTTCTATTATGACAGCAGATTTCGCTGTTACAATCATCTTATGCTAGGACTATAATACGCTATACTACATACTATACTGCAGTGTAACCTGTTCACACCTCTCGCTCAAGGATAACTGTCTCACTTGGACATTTTCACCCTATTTCTATCATTTAGCAAAAGAACCTCCATGTATCTGAAAGACACAAACTTTTCACGGTGTCCACAGAAGACCATTCCTCACAGTGTACAGTAGTCTGTATACAGACAACCCATGGGCATGGCCTCAAGTGGTCTTGGTAGAGAAGTGGTCTCTGTATGTGGTTCACAATCGTCTCTTAGTGAAGCTTCTGGGTCGTGAGAAATGGTCTTATTACAGAGGTGGTCTTATTATGGAGGTGGTATTAAAAGAGGGTTCCACGGTCTGTGGTTTCCTGTAGCCTGTGTGACACTCTCATGTGGTCATAATTGGAGGTTCTACTGTAGCTAGTTTGCCACACTCCCTCCACCGTCAGTCATAGACACTCCCGCCGCCGCCGCCGCCATGATGTACGGGGAAATAAAAATCCTCCATAACGGCCTCACGGCGTGTTATTGCCAATAACGGCGGCGGCGGCGGCGGCGGCGGCGGCCTTGACCTAGTTCTTGCCCAGGAGGCGGGTTTATGATGTGGAGGGAATGTGTGGACGGAGAGGGAGAGGGAGAGAGTGTGTGGGTGGTGATTAGGAGCCGCAGCAGCAGCAGTGGCAGCAGCAAAAGCAGCAGCAGCAGAAGCAGCAGAAGAAGAAGCAGCAGGAGCAAAAGCAGCAGTGGCGATGTGGAGAGAATGTGTGGACGGAAAGATGGAGGGAGAGTGTAGTAGCAGCAGCAAAAACAGCAGCAGCAGCAGCAACAACAGCAGCAGCAGAAGCACCAACAGCAGAAGCAGAAGCAGCAGCAGCAAACGCAGCAGCAGCAGTGGCAGCAGCAGCAGCAGCAGCAGCAGCAGCAGGAGCCAGACCAGACATACTGCTGTCTGCACATGTTACAGATTATTTCGTCCACCAGCGGCGCGGCTCAACCAGACTCATAGAAACCACGTTATTGCCTTTTGCTGTCTGGAGCCAGGAAAAAAACATTCACCATACACAGCCCACAGTGGTGGCAGACTATAGAAAGAGAAAACATGAAACCTTTACGGTGTGGTTCATACCACCACCCGAAAGTTGATTTACAATGTCTGCACTACCACTGCTCCAAAAACTGCTTCTCCCAATTTCGCAGACCGCTCCTTTAAGTACACTCGGCATTTGACGAGGTACCTGCAAGGGGTCCCGGAATAAGGGTGATACCAGAAGGTCTCACTGTTTATTATAATCAGATGTCTGTAATGGAGACATCTGCGTGTGTACATAGATAGGACTTTCAATACGTCACGTTTTGCATGATAAAAAGGCCAAATACGCCAGCTTCGCCCAAGTGGTCTTGTTAGAAAGGTTCTACCGTAGTGACATCCTTAAGACGTTGCAACAAAGTTGCCTCTATGAGTAAGTGAGTAGCGTGGTTGGGAGACGTGTGTTATGCTGACTGTGTTATCCCAGTCTGTGGACACAGTTAGAAACAGGCTGGATACATTCCTGCCAGGAGCAAAGTGCCTGTTCTAACTCTGATCATCTTACTATATGTATGTGTCCAGTTTGATATGGTATTGTGTTTAAGATTCTAAGTTATTCTATTGTGTAGTAATTATGTTAGAGTTATTCATTCTAGTCTCACAACCTTGGGGTCGTGAGTTCGAGTCCCGTCAGGGCCACTTGGTATAGTCAAATGGAAGTTTGGGTTGTAAAACCTGTCTTCAGCTATGTCACTACAGTGGTAAGAGTTTGTTTGCTATATAGACCAGAGAGAGAAATTTAGAGTTCTAACCTACATGCTGTGAAAATTGTAAAGCATACATGCTGTGAAAATTGTAAATGGTAAAAGCCTACATAGGCCCATTCTTATTATCAAACTAGATAGAAGATGTAGTGTTTCCCAGATTTTAAAAATAAGAATATTGGTTGTTTTAACCTACTTATGAGAAAAGCAATATACAGTTTTAGAAGTCGCGTATTTCAAAGTAAAAATAGTCTAGTCAAAGCATGTTTATCTTTTCAATTTTTTTTTCATTTACAGCAGTAATATTGGCTGTAAATGGTATGAACTCCTGTTTTAAGGAATATTTGTTTCTCATTATATGGTTTATCTATTTTTAATTATTTCTATGGACTTGTTCCCTAAATAAAATACGTATTCTTATTTATCCTTACTATATGCCGCCCGCCTCTGCCCGCCATGCCTGGGAGCCTCCATCTGCTGCTTTACAATAAACATACATTAGGGTGTCCGGGCGGCAGTAAGCGGCTAATATAGGGGGTCATACACCATCTCTAGCACACACGCCTATACCCGCCTGCCTACAGGGGAACAACCTTTAGAGGTAGTTCGGACGTGTTGGTCAATTTTCAAGTGGTTGACCAGTGACAGATCCAGGATTCTTCGAGGGGGAGAAAGCCCATGGAAAGGCTCACAGAGATGAGAAAAGGGTATAGAAAATATGTTTTGTTGGGTGAAAAAGTGTGGGGGGGGGGGGGGGGTGGGGGGTGTGTGCTCCCCCTTTGCTCCCTGGATGTCTATGGATTGAAACATAAACAAAACATGTACATAAGCGAGTTTTGCAGTCTACGACCCACGCACGCAGTGACATTACATCATTTACACCAGATCATGTTCTAGTATAGCCCACATTGTTATAACATGTCATATGGACCTAGAAGTGACCTTACAGAATTACTTACAGTGTTATGATTTACAAACACGTATACAAACCTATATTCACGAGAGAACCAAACCCCACTAATGACACCTTATGAACAGATGATGCAGTTAGTGTGTTGTGAGGCCTAAAAAACTGACTCTTAATTGACGTGTTGTTCATGTCACAGATGAAAATGGCGGGATAGGCTTGTTATAGGGATGTCTAGTGGGCACTAGCATAGCTGATATAGAGCAAGGTAACAGACTGTGTAGTTTGGGCGTGTTGTCCCAGGGATCTGCCTCAATAACTGATATGCATGTAAATATCAGAGTTGTACAGTCTACTATTTCGGGTGACTTAACGTCATTGGCACCAGGCTAGGTTCTACTAGTATTGACAGATTTCAGGTTTTCAGAGGGGGGGGGGGGTATTTAAGGGATGTTATGTGGTTTTCGGATGCGTGATTGATAGTGAACATGCCAAAATCCATGAAAAGTAGGTATTTTAGTTGTAAACGGGGGGGGGGGGGACACGCTCCCTGCACCCCGCCCATGGATCTGCCTATGACTGTAGCCTATATATTGGCCTGACGGTGACATATGGACCTATCAGTGACCTTACAGAATAACTTACAGCATGATGATTCACAAACATATATAACTAGAGAACCAAGCCCTACTAATGTCACCTTCTCTGAACAGATGTATGATGTAGTTAGTCTACTGTGAGGTTGAACATGACAAGCTTGAAAACCTGACACTTGATTAACGTCTTGTTCGTGTCACAGATGTTAATGTCAGTATATGCTGATGTCTAATAGGCATAACACTAATATATGCAATATAGACCTAGGTACCCACCTTTCGATTTTTTATGGGGATTCCCCAACGCTCTCAGTATTGTTACCTAAATACAGAAGTCAGTGAGGCTGCAACTTACATGTGGCCATAGTGACATAGCAAAGAATGTATAGAGCTAGAGCATTGCTATCTAAATACAGGAGTCAATGCTGCAGCTTTTTATGGAGTTCTAAGAGAAATGGTCTCAACAAAGATTTGGTCTTGATTGGAGTTTTTCGTGTAATTAAGTGTGCACACCATCAGGTCTAGATAAAGAGGTTCCACTGTACACATATAAAAGTGTGTCTTTTCGAGTCCAGTGTAAACATGGTCGTTTTTCATCTCTAGTTTGGCTGTTAAAAAATCTCAATCTTCGTAAACAAAGACAGTGCCAAATTCCATTAACCACTCCTGTGAAAGCTCAATTTGCCGATGTAACACATTTTCCGCAGTCAATATCGACTTCAGCAGTTCAGTAGAACATCCAACTAAGATCACGTCTTTAAAGAGACCACCTCTATACTAAGACAGTTTCGCAACGCACCAAACCTACCCAAAGACAATGCTTTGAACTCCTGTAAAAAGACCACCTCTAATGCGTGCATTAAATGTCAGCCATCAGGTGGCCTTTTAGATAGGTTGTATTGTAGCGGACGATTTATCATTGGCTCAAATTTCGCTCATGACGTCACTGTGTTATGCGCATGCGCAGATGTGACTACATAGGCCTAAGTGGTTAGTCTTGCTCAAGGCGTTATAGCGAGAGGTGAATGACTTGTTTCAATGTTTTTCTCATTCGTACACTGATAATTACTTGGTCGATATAGATAATACAGGCGGCAGTGTTTTACTCTAGAGCTTAAAGTTCAATAAACCATGTGTGCAATTTGTTTGATTTTTTTTCCAAATACACAGAATAAGAAGTATAAAATCCAACAATAAACCATGCTATTAACACATGAACCAGAAATTCAAACTGACTTCCTTCTGAATGTTAATGAACAATATATAAAATACAATATGTAATACCAAATGGAAGTATAAATCATATTTATTCACAGCAATAACAAGCGCTATAAAATGGCCCTACAAAATGGACACTACCGATATTTATACAGCCAGAATATAACTCTGACCTTTCCCTATTGTGTGGTATGAGTTTATTTAGCATAGGTGGGTTGTAAAATATAACAGAGAGTACAGTGATCTAAATGTTAAATATAGTATGCAGTTAAAACATTGGCATTTAAAAGGATGCCTTTTGCCAGTTTACTGGGGGGGGGCAGAATACAACTTAAAAATGCACTTTGAACAACATATCATTTGTAATAAGAATTATCACAACTAATAAGCCTACATCGACAACATACATGTAGGTACAATTTCCTATAGTTATTGAATAATTCACATTTTAACGCTTGTTTCTGTATATTTTCAGGTGAGATCCTTATCACATGCTGTAACTCTGGACCAAACGCCTGGGGTATGATTTATATACTTGATCAATTCTTTTTCACTTGTCAAATACGATCATTCTATCATTCATTGGCATATATAGATAAATGTTGTCAATAGTTCAGTTTGAAATGAGCTCAAATTTAACACTATCGACCAACCTTCACTGCTTATTTTGTGCTATATGTCCATCTGCATCAGTGATTAACTCGCCAGTGAAGGGTGAAACCATTCTAGTTTCTATTGTGTCTAAACATTTCACTGGGCATGGAAACAAGTTGTACTAGATCATACGGTGTGGACCTCCAACATGGTAAACTCATCACATTAATACAGTAGAACCTCTCTACTAAAACTGCCGATGGACTGGCCTTAAGTGGTCTCATTTTATAAAGTTTCTGTGGTTAGCTATTTTTAGTGATTATTATACAAAGGTAGTGTGAACTGGAAGTTGTACTGTATATCGTCGTTATGGACAATGTACACAGGGGACATGGTAAACCTCATCCCAGGCCCCCATACAGTAGAACCCTCTACAAAAACCCCCGATGTCCCCCACCAAAATACTCTTTTCATAGGGTTTCAAAAAAGTGAGCCCCCTTTCTGTTTTTTTTCACTTACCCTATTTCAAAACCCTGGATCTGCCCCCACGCACGGACAAATGCCCGTGAAAATTTGAAAAAATTCTATCAAAATAAAAATTAGCCCCCCCGGTCTCAAATTTCAATCCGTTCCTGGCACATGTACCTCTCTCTATCAATTTGTGTCTTTATATCAAGGCACCATGAGGGACTGACTATACACGGTCTCAATAGAGGTGGTGGTCTCTTTATGGAGGTTAACGGTGGTTAACTTGTATCAAGAATGGTCTTATCATAGTGGTTCAAATATTATAGATGGTATTAGTGTTCCTTTTTTGTCACATCGTTCATTTTTATTATATTTGTATATCTCTTCTATTCAATTTTACTTCTATGTAATCTTTTATTTACTTTGTAGTATTAATGCCTGTAATAAACGAAATAAATCAAATCAAATCAAAAGTCTTAAAACAGTAAACTATTGGTCTTTACTGGCGATTCTCCTGTACACCCCCTTCTCGGACTCTCTGTCTCCATTATGTCATTGACGTGTTGTCACTTCCGCCCTCTAAGCTCCACCTGTCAATCATCCTCAGACGCACCTGTCAATCACGCCCACCACACATGTCAATCAGCCGACAGCTGCCTTTTGTTCTGGATCCGTTTAGTGACGCCCGGACTCACAACAATCCGCTAAATGAAGACGGATCGGTGCTTCTGGAGCGGTGCTCTATGGACGCGGACATTCATCTGGATCTGTGACGGATGGATCCGAGGCAGTCAGATAATGAGAGCGGATCCAGCAAAACCTCTGTGTTAGGACCTGCCCTGGATCTGGCCTCAAACATGGCCCCAGCATTAGGGTGGTCCATTCCTCAAAATCTTTTGTTTAGGATTTTTATGCTGTGACGGATGGGATCCCGCATGGGGGCAGTCCATGAATTTTTCAATGAGACATGTGTTCTATGTCTGTGGTAAAAGATCCGAAGAGTATAAAAATCTCTGGGTACGTGTATTTTTTGACCTCCCATGGGAATCTGGTATGGATACTAATGGATCAACACTATTCCATACACGTAATGTGTTTGGCCCTGTTTGGAAATCATAGTGATTTGATAATTGTTCAAGATGCTGGGGCCCAAACCCACAATAGAAGACCACCTGTTGTGAAAGTTTTTCTGAAAGACCACTCAATAGGGAATGTTGTCTTATGGAGGTTCTCTGTGCCCTCATTTTGGAGGTTTGGGCTCCTTGAAATGGTCTCAATAGATATGATTGAGTTCCCCTTTCTATTCACACTTAATTATGACAGGGAAGTAATAATTGTTTGTCCGTCAATGGGGCCAACTATCATATACCGTGTCCACCCCATATATGTGTTCCAATTTCTAGCACCAGCTCCCCAGATACATGTAAACCTCTATCAAGACCACCTTATGGACTGTCTTCAAATGATCTCAATAGAAAAGTAGTCTCTTTATTGGAGGTTCTACCTTGATGTACATTTACAAGCATTTACAAACATCCACACACATACGCGATATCCCGACGAATCGACAAAGTCCACGTAGAGGAAACAAAAGCTCATAGCATAAACAATATAAACCAATAGGCCTGCACATAATCAATATAGTGTCCATAACAGACTTGATTGGGCAGTGACTGTCACCGGGACAGTCACAGTTGACTGTAAATTCCACTCAGGTGAGACAAGCACAAGTGGCACGCTCGCCCCTACACTTTTATGAACACAGTTATTCCCCTTTTATGTCCACGTTCTGTTGCCATTTCACTTTACAGCTCACAGCCGGGCTCTAAAATGTTACGTCACGCGCATAAACAAAAACATGAACAAAAAAACACGTGCTTTTACGACGCGTAGTAAACCGGCGAACTACTTTTTTACGCTTTTGTCATGATGTGTTTGTCATTTTTCTGTATGGAGCATTGTAAAAAAGCAGTAAAACTGAACGATTAGACCAAAGTTTTGATGTGGTGCTTCAAGCATTGTTACATTTTGCTGATATTGACAAAGGCTTTTATTCTATATTGATTGCGTCATGTTGAGTTTGCTACAATGCTTCTGTGCTATTAAATATACCGTAGAACCTCTCTATTGAGACCACCCAGCGCCTGCCTTCGAGTGGTCTCAATAGAGAGGTGGTGTCTTTATGGAGGTTCATGTTGGGTTGGTGTTTCAGGGCCAATTGATAGACAAACTGGATTGCAATGGCAAGGGTTGTCTACTGAGGGTAGGGGGAGAAGGGGGTATGCAAACAAAGAAACCACTATGGTGTTGTTTTCAGCCAGACCCCTACTCTCACTGGCCAAACTATCTTTATTTGAAAATGTCAGTCCCTCAGATCTAAGTGCACCCCATCGTGGGTCTCACGGCTTTCCCATTCACACAGCCTTCAAAGTCCATCTTCATGGTATATATTTCCAATAAGTAGTAAGCCCGAATAGATAAGGATGAGTGCACTCCAGATTTTAAGGGATCATTACAAGGCTGCTTAACTTAATTCACAAAAAACGTGGAATATCCAAAATGTGACCAAACCCCCTCTCCTAAGTGGAAAACTGCTCCACTTGTGCGGGGTGTGACAAAATGTACATCATCTCTAAGACGACCTCTCTATTGAGACATCTTGCTGAGTGTTCCCACTAGAGAGGTGGTCTCAGTAAGGAGTAGGTCTCATTTAGGGGTTGATCCTGCACTTCCATCTCTCCGGGCCGTTATCAGCACAAACAGCACTTCTCACTCCCGCCACTTGGCCGAGGCTGCTGATCCACTTATTTTTAAACTTCCTATTATGTTACCATGGAAACTGCTCGCAGAAATATAGACTGCAGAGTGATTCCTTAACACACCATTGTGGGGCTACGGGAATCTCTTTTCCTCTGCACATGTTTTTACAATACGTACTGTTATTGTCAATAACTTGGAAATTTCAACAATAAGCCTAGACTAGATGAGGGTGGCTTTCTTGCTGGTATTTAAATAAAGAGAAAAATAATCTTCCAAACTACCCACTGAAAACCGAGAAAATCACATGACAATGATCATCATATTGTAAGTGATATATAGCTGGAGGGAGAATGCTTTTAAAGATCATACGAACACTTAACCATTCACTCATACTACACCCCATCTCCTCTCTATATACAGGCTCAATATACTGGTATTAATATGCAGGCTATATCGACCCTGTGGTGTGTCGACCCACGAGGCACCAAGCACCTTCATGCTACCAGCACCAATGAGCATAAAACTGGTGGTGCAGATATGTCAGGGTGACCCCATTGAGTTTTCCGCATCTACTTCCCCCTCCGATCAACATTCCATATTGCCTCCATTTCCTGTCGTAATCAAAGCGGCAATGGAAACTGTGCAGTTATTATGAATGATGGTGGCCTGTGCTTATGACAAAGGGAACATGAAGGGTAGAACAGTTTGGAAGAGATTCTGTGTTAGGTTCTGGCGAGGACAAGCTGGTGAGATGTCACGTCCTTTTACAGTAGAAACTCCAATTAAAACCACCTCTATATTGAGACCACACCTATAATAAGACCACTTTTCACGGTCTCAAACCTTCATATTAAGCTATTAAAATAAGCCTCTGTACAGACACCACCTTCTATTGAGACCACCTAACGCTTGTCCCAAAGGTGATCCTAATGGAGAGATTCTACTGTATATGATAACGTCTTGTACCATGAGCCATTTACATCTATATTTTAGTTGTGGCACCTGCCGGTAAGGCTACCTGTCTATAATTTGGACAATTTGTTGCAATTGTTTCTAAATTATCATCAAGAATGTCGAGGATGGAAACCTATCTCTTTAGAACACGTGTCTTATGTGGACACCTTTCACTTCTCCTAAAGGAACCTTACTTTATAATAAAAGTCGCCATCCACGTGATGATTTTCAGCCATTTCCTATTTGAAGTGTCGGGTGAACGATCTCGTTAGTGCACGGGAACGTTTTGTTTATGATTTAATTTTATTTGCTAATTAAAAACAACACTTAAAGCAATGAGATTCGCAGGCGTACTACAGTGTATTATACACAATATGTATCCTCTGTAAAATAAATTCCATGCCATTTCATAAAATGCCATTAATGTCTATTGGCTCATAGGGTTGTGTTCTATATATAAGTTTTATATAGTACTTAATAAACGCTGCGAAGATGGAACGAAGATGGAAGACAACTGAAGAGATGATAACTTGATTTTGGTATTATCGTTGACGGTCTGTTGTATGATAACAACGATCTATCTAGTGCAAGGGATTTTTTTTTCTGTCAGGCGCGTTAAGGGTACTGTGAACCCTTTAAGGGAAAAATATTCTATTTTCAGCTTTTTAATATTCATTATACTGTAAACTATGAAGAACAACATGTTTTGAAATGAACCTTTTATCTTCAATAGTTTTCCCATTACAACCCATTTCGTGAAGACCAACCCGGAGTGAAAAACAATGACGCATTCTTGGCAGGCTTATAGGGTTATATCGGCTAAAAATTCAATTTTTACATTTTCACTGTTTTGCATACTATAAATGATAAAGAAAAAACATCTTTTCAAAATGAACCTTTTATCATCAATAGTTGTTCTTATATGATACATTTTGTAGACATCAACTACTATCAATTTATATTGATTGGCCATGTTTAAAGCCCATTTTCTAAAAACTAAGTTTGCATAGTGGATTAATTTTTCTTTTCATATTTCTCTCTAACCGTGAAATCAAATTTTCACAAACTTGTATATATTTGAAGATATATGCATTCTGAAGAAAACCTTACTAGGGATTTTGATTTTTTTATTTCGTTGATGAATTATGAATGTTTTGCATTGATATGCAAGAAAATTCGGAAAATAAGTGGTTTTAAACCTTAAAATGCATGTAAAATGATAAAGGGGAAAGATGAGGCACGGTTTTCTAGATAAATATACAAATTTTGTAACTGAATAGTGATTTTGGTCATTTTGATGTTTAATTACTATCAGTTATATGCTTCACAGGCAGAGTTGTAAATTTTTCACTAATTGCTTTATAAAAAAAATGTTAATCAATCTATACATTCCAAAACATGTTGTGTCATTAGATTAGATAATTATCTACAAAATAAGGTGTAATTTGTAAGAATTGAAGCAATAATGAGTGAGAAAATCAAAGTTTAATAAAATCGTAAGAAAAGAGTTCACAGCTGAGCGTGTCCACTGAAATTTCGTGCTTGGGAACGTTATGTATTAAAATACTTTTATTTGCTTATCAAAAAAACAACCGTCGAATAATTGAGTTTTCCATGTGTACTATTTCGCTTGGCATTAAACATTAAGAATCAATATTTTATTGCTAAAATAAATTCTATACCATGGTTTTATTTCTTTTAAATATTGTTTAATAGAAGCGCATTTTGAATATATAATTTTTATATAAAATATTTTGTCACTTGCGAAGGTAATACTTCCACGTTCATACTTGTGAAGTTCGTGAAGTTCGTGAAAAACGCTTTTTTGTCAGTCGGGTCCCTTTTGACTCCCGGCTAAATAATATCAATGTCATATAACACATCTCACAATTTCGAGCACACTTTCATCCGAAGAAACGATGAATTTTACCATCATGTGCACCAATAAGCAGGCTTGCATCACGTAAACTGTTAGATGGTGTCTGTTGTTAATCCTACAATAAATGCCATGTCTAGAAGGTAATACCATGTTTAATTTTGGTCCACAAAATGTGCATGCTCCATTTCGACCGTCACAACAATAGATGTTGCATGAAAGAATTACGTTAGAAAAAATACATTGCCTTCTTCATCCTCGCATATCCATACCAGTCTTAAATGATTAGGTCTATGATTTTTTGAGAACTGCTCCCCAATGTCAGCATTGAATGCCCAACATCGCAAAATTCGCCAACTACGACAGTCGAAGCCGCGGGGGGGGGCGACTGGGTGTCTTTTTTCACATTTTTTCACGTTTTTTTTTGTATATTATGTGTGCTAAGCTTCAATGTGATAAAAAAGGGTGAATTCATAACTGCCAGCTTTCATAGCTGCTGGGTATCACAAAATGTCAGTTCATAGTTGCAGAACAGTGAAACACAGGTATTCAGAGCTGCTAGGGAGGGTTAAAAAGGTGGGTCATTCAGTGTGTGCGGGGGGGGGGATACCGTCGACCAATATATGAAAATCACTCCCCACCCCCACCCCCACCTCGGATTAGTAGCTAGTGTGTAAAAGTAAGGCACGAAAATGGCAGAATATCACTCCCATGGATTGCAGACTGCCTCAATATGTTATGTACAATCATAGAATAAAATATGTGTGGTGTTTAATTGGTATATTCTCGTCTCAAAGCTCAACATCTAATATATGGGGTGGTTATAAGGAAGGAGAATCGTCGGGAAAAAAAGGTCTGAAAAATAAGGGATGTGGGGAAAAGGCCAAACAAGAGGGATGTGGGATTTTAAGGGAGTGGGATGTGGGAGAAAAGGCTGAAAATTTGAGGGATTTGGGAAAAAGGCCACAGAATTTAGGGATGTGGGAAACAAGGCCAGAAAAATAGGGATGCAGGATTTTTTACCACTTATCGCCCCCACCCCCACCCCCGTATATAATGCTATAAATCAATATATCCATGTCCTCTATTTGATCAATTCCTATCACCAACTCAGGTCAATCAAACAGACGGAGTTTTTTTTTAAACCACCCTGTCACCAACACTGGGCCAGTTTAGAAGCCAATTAATCCTGTGCCAATACACAAATACGCCATGTTCAAAACGTCCCCACTACTTTTAGTTTAATTGCTTAGATGCGTCCCCTGTTCGTTAATCTTTTCCGCTGGTGTTTACCATTGGTACTACAATGTATTACACACATATATATCCTCTGTAAAATAAATTCCATGCCATTTCATAAAACGCCATTAATGTCTATTCGTCTCATACGGTCGTGTTTTATATGTAAGTTTTATATAGTAGTTTAATAAACGCTGAGAAGATGGATGGCAACTGAAGAGTTTATAACTTTATTTTGGTATGATCTTTGATGGTATGTTGTGTGATTACAACGATCCATCTAGTGCTGGTATTAAAGAAGTTTTTTTTTTCTTTTCTGTCAGGTGCATTGTGAGCGCGTCCATTGAAATTTCGTGCTTGGGAACGTTATGTATTAGAATACTTTTATTTGATTATAAAAAAATTAACATTTAATGAATTGAGATTTCCGTGCGTACTATTCCGCATACAATTACACATAAATATTAAATATTGTATTGTTAAAATTACTTCTATACCATTGTTATAAATGTTTTAAATTTGTTAAATAGAAGCGTATTTTGAACATGTAATTTGTATAAACAATATTTTGTCTCTAAATATGTTGGACGATCTCTTACAGAGATTACTTGTGAATTTCGTTTTTTTGTCAGTCGGGTCCCTTTTGACTCCCGGCTAAATAATAGCAATTGCATGTAGGCCTAATATATGACCTCGATTTCGAGACCACTTTCATACGAAAAGAACTATGTGTTAATACCATTATATGCACTAAGCAGGCTTGCATCACGTAAACTGTTAGATGGTGTCTTGTTAATCCTACAATAAATGCCATGTCTAGAAGGTAATACCATGTTTAATTTTGGTCCACAAAATGTGCATGCTCCATTTCGACCGTCACAACAATAGATGTTGCATGAAAGTGTTTACGTTAGAAAAAATACATTGCCTTCTTCATCCTCGCATATCCATACCAGTCTTAAATGATTATGATTTTTTTTTTTTTTTTTTTTTGAACTGCTCCCCAATGTCAGCATTGAATGCCCAACATCGCAAAAAATTCGCCAACTGCGACAGTTGAAACCAGAAAAAAAGGGGGGGGACTGGGTGTCTTTTTCACATTTTTTCACGTTTTTTTTTGTTGTATTATTATGTGTGCTAAGCTTCAATGTGATAAAAAAAATATGGGGTTTAATTTCATAACTGTCAGCGTTCATAGCTGTTGGGTATCTGGGAAAATGTCAGTTCAGGCACTCAGAGGTGCTAGGGAGGGTTGAAAAGGGTGCGTCTTTCGGGGGGGGGGGGATGCGGTACCCGACCCCTTAATATATGAAAATCAATATATCCCCCCCCACCCCCTCACCAACACTGGGCCTGTTTAGAAGCCAATTAATCCTGTGCCAATACACAAATATGCCATGTTCAAAACGTCCCCACTACTTTACCTTTTGTTTTGACCACGGGTACCCCACCCCACCCCCACCCCCGCAGTGGCTTGGGGGGTGTTTACCAGGGGTGGGGTGGGGGGGGGGATATTAGACGGATCAACCATTGCCATATACATGTAGTGTGTATACTATAGATGGCTGTGCCATATGACGATGGGAGGAAGGTGATGGAGGTGTATTTTATCCGTCACAGACCTGTATTCTGACGGGAGCTGATGAGAGGGACGGAGGAATGACGAGCGGGACGATCATTTAATGTGTTCCGGATCTCATCTGTTTCACCGGGCGGTACCTAATAAAACCCGGGACCAAACATGACCAAACGTGACGTGATCTACCCGGGACTGTTACGGGATTAATACGGAAGCAAACACCTTTCAGTAAAAAAAAAATAAAACAGAGAAAATCACAAGATGCTGGCTGCTGGCCCTGCCATTGAGCAATGAGCAAGCTCCCGTAGTAAGATTAAACATATAAAACATATAGAACATATAGAACATATAGAACATAAAGAACATAAAGAACATATAAACGTACCATAAGGGAAGAACTTCAGTGTTGCATGTCTACATCTAGGTTGAAAAATATATAATCTGGATGACCATATACATTAGAGGACAGCTAGTCACTCTACGAGAGGTCGACCTGTTATTGTTTGAATGTATTTGTGTGGATAATACTTTGTATGATTGTATTATATAATTTATTTTGAATGATGAGATGGATATTGGTTATACTACAATGAAAATTTAATAATATTATTTTGAGGATGCTTCTTCCAACTGACAATCTGGGAGATTGATCAGTACATGAGAACGTTATGATATAACTTATTTATTATAAAAACAAAGCAGTCGGGAAAGACAGCTAGTTTATATCATATAAGTCTATGTCAAGTGTATGTCAAGACTAGTGAGAATATTTATTACTTCGCCTTAATAGACAAGTACTTCATCATCTGTATGATGATCACAATCAAACATCGCATACAAATTTGAATTTATTCTGCATTTTATAACACAAAGGAAATTTTCATTCAATCTCAATGACGAGAACGTTGTGCGGGAACGTTGTGTCTGAAATATGATTCCATTTACTATCATGAGATTTTCATAGAGATACATGTTGTGTAACTTTTATTATCTTAACATATTATTAAATATAAAACATCCTATCTCATTTCCTCGGATACAAATTCTGTATCTTTTTATGATAATTTGGAAGACTGTCTAAAAGAAGCGCTGTTTTAGATATTCACGTTTTATATTGAAGTTGGGTTCCTGTCCTATAACATAAATGTTATCATGTAAATAGACTAGGTTTTGATCTTGGTACGGAATGTATGAATTTCCTACTAGATCAAACCAATCTTATTGTTTGCAGGTCAGAATATTCGGATTCTGATCAAGTAAAAATTATCTTATCAAATAATGGTAGATACAAGAATACGCCGAAATCAGTAAAGCTGAATCAAAATGCGATGGCCTGCAATATCATAAAATACTATAAAAAAAACTATATTGATTGAAGCAAATTTTGATCGAAACGGTGTAATTGATTTATGATTAAGCTACAAAGTCTACTATTTGAAGCTCTGAACACAAAAAAAACCTGACTAGAACAATGCTCGATAGTTGGAAGCAGCAGACTTTAAGGGGTCAGAGCCGGGGTCAAGTCCTGCGTGTCAAAAGAGTCAAGTCCTGCGATCTCTTAGGCGGCTTAATGTAAACTCATTAGGATAAGTCGATAGGAGCTGGAGAGACGGAATCCATCACACAGTCTGCTTATCAGGCTGCTGTCGCACGGGCACGATTATTCAACCCGAATATCAGCCGGAGTGCTGTAAGCTGGCGTCAGACTGTTCCGAATATTGATGTCATACCAGCCGTGGTGTTGTCAGACATTCAATATTGTTGGTAACTTGTATATAGCAAATGGATTCATTTTATATACTTATGTTTTCTTCTTCTGCCCCCCCACACACACACAAATGATTCAATGCCCCCTGAGCATAAGATGATCAGGTGCATAAAGAGTCATATACCTCTATCATAGTCTTCATTTCTACAAATAAAAGAAATACATATTCTACCACTAACATCCGTTAGTTGACTGACTATACCAAATGTACCGGATTAAAACTAACATGAACAACTTATTTACATAGAAGATCCACAAGACTGGAGATTTTGCAGACATTTTACTGCAACCACCGACTGAGTCAGTATTTCCCAGCCCCTCATAAATGCGTTCGTGGAAAGAATGAGAATGATTGCTCTTGTTCATGGACAATAAACCATCGATGACTTTGGAAACTTGTCTACTACTATTCATCTTGAAAATAGGTGACTTTTAAAAAGGTATTACTTTACAGTTCCTCGGCATCTGCCACATGTTGTCAACTTGGCAAGCCAAGGTCACCGAATCATTACAGTGCAACCTCTCTCTACACAAAACACTGGCCCCAAGTGGCTTTAGCTAGAGAGGTAGTCACTTTAAGGAGGTTCACAGTATCGTAGTTAATGGCTTTGATCATAAGAGATGATCCTTTCTGCGTAGAGGTTGTCTCCATATAGAAGTGGTCTTCATTGGGGGTTGTGTTCTTCGCATTTTGGAAGTAGGTCAGAGTGAGACACAGTACAGATGTGCTTTGATTCCTGGAAATAGCCATTTGTTACCACAAAGCAGCCAATTTAGCTTTCACTAGAACAATAAACAGCATGTGGCAAAGTGAGAGTGTCCATTATTATAATTGGCAAGTCTCAACCTGATTTGATATGGGGAACTGATTGGTTTTCTGCAACATATTGTTCTATTATTATGGCCTCAAGTAGTCGTACTTTCGATACTATCCATTTAGTACAGTGGAGTATTTCCGATAAAGACCACCTTCGCAATAGGATCATAATAAGACGTAGCAATAAGACAGGCCACAAGTCTTGATAGATAGACCGAAGTTTAAAATAGTCTCTTTGAAGCGACCACCTCTCTATTGATATCACTGCATGTTATTCCCTTGGGTGGTCTTTTTAGAGAAGCTCCTTTATATAATGATGTTTTGCCCGTGTTTGTATTTCGTCTTCAGTATTCTGTTTATGAAAGCCTAGGAACAGTGTGTTGGAAAAGGGGCGTGTCTGCGTATGAAGGAAGTAACATGAAGGAATCTAAATAAAGATAGCCAAATATCTAAATATCAAATCGTTAAACAGCCTAAGATGCAGTAGTTTCTACTATAATATAGATGATATTAGATACACACCGTGTACAGAAGAACCAACCACTCTTCTTTTACTTTCTTTATTTTTAGGTGGGGGGGGGGGGCGGGCAATGAATTTCCCGTAGAGAATGATAAAAATGTATATATTCAAACTCCTCAACAAGCATTAGGTGGCATAAAAAGTTGATATGACAAAGTTCACATGTGCATGTCTTTTTAACGTGCTACCAAAATCGACTTTTTCCAACTGAAATTGCACATATTGAACGGATCCTGTTGCAATGTTAAAAGTCAGATTATTCTAAAGTATTGAGCATTTAATGAGGTAACAATTTGTCACTTGTGTGTTATAGTTAATGCTTTATTTATTTATTATCAATAAAGTTTTAATGGGCTTTGTGTATTTTCTCATTAAGTGGTCAATACTTTCATCCGCCTTGTTTATTAATCTATGATATTGTTGTCATTATACTAGGACTTCCCAGGCATGTTGATCGTGCGCTGTGTGTACATCACTAATATGATGTTATTGTTGTATATGAACCTCCAAAAATAATGTTATTAATTCCTTGAATGTGTTCATCGTGTTGGAATACGTGTGCACTGTCAAAGGTAAGACAATATATATTTTGTGTTGTGAAAAGATGGCCTGATATGACATTATAATCTTATTGATTGTTCTCTTTGTGAAACGGAATATGGTTTACAAAATAAAACCAGTCGCTTTGTACAGAATATACCTTTGTCTAATCGTCACATGTCTTGCTATCAAGCACATTTATACCATTTAAGACATAGGTGAAGATAGCAGGATACCACAGGATGTAGTCTTGCATATGTCTCTTAAAAGTTGTAATAAATATAAAATGTGGGGAATATAATTTTTATTTTCCTTACACTTGTTATGGAAAGGAATCATTCATTGATATTGTAGTATACAGAACAACTGATTATTTGGCTGGGCATTGTCGTTATATTTTTACCACTTTAGCATTATTTTCTACCATTAGATCCATGGGCAAAGAAAGCTAGAACCACAGGGTGTAGTCAGAAGGAAGCGTAAGCTTGTAAACTCCCCTTCGTGGTACATCTACCATCCTCATCTATTTTGGGTGATTATTCAAATCACAAATTATCGGAAATAACAACCCCCCCCCGCCCCCGGTCCCCTCATACAATTACCACGGACCAAATTGTCGTGGACAACACTACCCATTGCTTCAGTCAATGAAGACATCAGGAAACGTTAGTTTCAGCCACGTCAAGCAAACAATCTCCCACGACAAAATACGAAAATAGCCCAAACCACGGGGAAATAGTGTACAACTAGCTGTAGACTGTGACGATGTAGAATGATGCATTTACAAACATATCATTGGAGAAATACGTGGCGG
>CM032659.1:35062545-35073878 GCA_019095985.1 Streblospio benedicti | reverse complement strand
GTCGATTTATAACAAAATTCGGCTTTTTTGTACACACTATAGAACATATACATCGAAAGTAAAACCGATTACAGATATAATATTAAATCAAGATTATATCTGTATACATTAAACCAACACTAAAATGAAACAAATACAGTTCCTGAAGCCATTTTGTTGGTTTGAGATATGTTTTAATATTTGCATCACAACGGCCCCCAGAAATGCAACGTTCAGGCGACGTCCTGGCATGTGTTAGTTGCATTACAATACCCGCGAAATAGGAAGTGTTGTTGTTATTTGAAATAAAAACATGTTAATTCACTTGTATCATTAAATACAGGCATTGTCGTCAATTATTGTAATCTTCTTTCGCCCACAATTGGTATTTGCACAAAACCAACTTCAATATTTATTTGGTTTTAGCTAACTTTTGTGACATGCCTATCAGCTTTTTTTAATATTTCAACACGTAAGTGTCCTCTCCAGGAAAATGGAAAAAAATGATAATCAAGAAATAGCCTATTAAACAATGACTAAACATTAAAAGTACAGTACTAAGAATAAAATACATATCAATTGATTCTAAGATAGCTAAAAGTATTAGATGATAAATTTAAAAAAAATGTTTATATTTCAAATAACACATATCTAATCATTCGTTAAATTCAGATTCACTATTCATTAAGTGTCCTTACATTTTGGTGGATTTTGTGTCGTTGATTCACCTATCTGTCTACTTAAGGTGTCTTTGAAGTATCCTGTGGGTTGTAAGTTGAATTGAATATTTGACTGTCGACCTACCATCATGGCATACTGACTGTTTACATTGTTACCTGCCATAATGAATTACTCCCCCGTTCTCTCCCTGTCTTGCTGGCAGCATATGTGTCCCTCGTTATTAACACGTCTCTGCATTTGAAAGGGAGTTGCTTAATGCAGTAATTGTTTTTCAGTCAGCCTCTTTTTGTTGGAGCCAACACTTCTGCACATCAAATCCACCTGCCCCAGGTTACAGTAGCGCCTCTCTATTGAGACCACGCTGGGAAAGTGATGTCCTTAACTTGTGGTTGTCAATAGAAAGATGGTCTCTGTATGGAGGTTGATAGGACCTTTTATGCAGGTTTGGGATTGCTGAAAATGATGTTACAACAGAGGTGGTCTCTTAATAAAGAGTTGGTGTTAATGTGAGGTTGTAGTGTAGAGTGCTAATGGTAAAATGGCGACGTCAGCCACGGCGAATGAGACAACAAACGACGTTAACGACTTTCTTGTTAATGAGATGATGAATGTCGGGGGAGTTTGGGGCTAATTGGTCCGCTGCATTAAAGGAGAATGGTTCAATAGCGCTAGTTCATATGTCAATTTGGGCATTTTTAGCAATAACCCCTCTTGACAAAAGAAAGGGCAACTTTGGCAAAGATAGTTTGTGCCCGGATGAAAGGATGGAGGTTGCGATTGGCTTTGAGAAGTTTGTAGGTGTTGACTATAAATAAATAATAGCTAGTAGTAATTAAAAATGATAGTTTTGCAACTTTGAAACATGGTTGTGTTATTCAAGATTTGATCAGTTGCATAAAAAATGGAACTTTTGCAATTGCATAATTATCTGATTTAATAATGGTTCATGCCCGCTGCATTTGCAAAGTCAATTTGTCCATATACACCAATACACCAACGCGCACATTTGTGTGCATCATGTTCTTTCGATGAGAAAATAATTAACTGGAAGTTGTAAAAGTTGAATTTTAAACATTGGAAACTGGGCTAATTGTTTAAGAGGCTGTAGGTCATTAATAACTTGCAGCTCCCAAGCCTCTAAATGGTGTATCTGTCAAGTAACATATCTGGCCAATAAAGAAGTTGCTAAAAGCATAGATGTCATTGTACTTAAAATATGAACTTATAATTACAGTGTACAGACATTTAAATGTGCATTGTGATAATTACTGTAACTGGGAAACAAATATAAGCTACGATCAGAGCTATATCTGCAAAGAAAATTCAATACTGGTCAGAGATCCATACAATTTTGTTGAAAATGCACCGAAGACTTAAAATATTTTCACTGAAAATGTTATTATGTGAGGACTCCAACTTTTAGAGTCTCTTCTACTGTTAACTGATTAAATAAACAGTTTGAGAGCGTATTTCTATCATAAGAATATCCGGAAGTTGGTGTGCAATGGGCATGCAAACCCAAAATGTCATGTAGATTGTATGTTTATTTTTGGCATGATTTCGAGCCCAGGAAATTGGTTGTGCCCCCACGCCTTTATCCAAAAAACTGCATCTCTTAGAAATCTAAGTTTTTGCCAAATAAATATGAACCAGTCACATGCAAATGCCGTTAAATATTGGACACCATGCATGGTATTCAATGTATCAAATAACTACGAATGACGAGTTTTCTGTCATATAATTTTGCAACGCATCTAACACGAATTTTTGCTTTTTGCGTTTCTATATTATTTTAAATATATAACTAGTTGGCTTACAACATCAGGTCTCGTAGTCGTCTGTTGTTTATTATTAAAGGTCTGTATTTCAAATATACTGTACAATTTAACTGGCATGCAGTCACGAGTTATTTTAGTATCCAGCTTAAAATAGCAGACGATCTACTTTGAGCATTCTATTCATTAGACAAGTTATATAAAATAACCCATCACACATGTAACACTGGGTTGTGTTGGGTAAAAGAGATTCCCGTAGACCGACGATATAGAATACACGATTTACATAGAATATTATTTTCCATCGAGCCGTCGACATTTTGCAGTCACGTGACTGTAGTTTGAGCCACCTGTAGCAGGTGCTCGTGACAGGTGCGCGTCTGATGGATGGAAATACAATAAACAAAGTCTTCAAGCCGGCTGTGGAGATAATGGTGCATGATATACCTTCTGTGTCTGTCTTTCTTTTACTACCTGCTGATTTTTTTTAATATTTTTGTGTGCTGCCATTGTAAGCCTGTGTATATTCAGGTGTCTAGATAGATTGATAATTTGCAACAAAAATGAATGCATCGAGGACCCTGGCTGAGCAAGCATTGTATATTTTGTAGCTAAGCTTACACACCAAATAGTAATTAAACAGTACTCTACAGCGTGTATTAAAGTACATGACGATATGGATTAGATAGTATCATGAGAGGCTACCAACGGTAAACCTGACACACAGTAATAAAAAGGTAGATGGAATTTATATTATGAATTATGAGAATATAAGTATATAAACCTTTATAATAAATAGGTTGCGTCGTAAATAAATAATAACCATAACTATCTGCTTTCTTTTCTTGGATATTATCTCATAAAAGTATCGCTTGTGCGTATGAAATATTAGTCTAGCAAAATACACAACACAAGTCTTTTGAGAAAACAGTCGGCTGTAAAAATCAACTGACTACATTTTTCGTTTTATCTTTATATGTCAAGATAAATATTTACGTTAAGGAGTGTGATTGGACTCCTAATTTCCGTGTGCATTGTGTTTCCAGGTGTGCATGATGTACAAAAAAACATAACTTGGGATTCCCAAGATCATGATTAGTTTAAAGCTTCAGCTCAAAAGCTGTCTATCGCTTTAACTAGTTAGGATTACGACACAACAAACGGATGTGACAACCTAACCTTTGATTGGGTGATCTCTGTCCTTTTATCAAGCACCTTCTTTGAACAGTTGAACAGTTGAGTGATTAGCGAATATGATTAATTACTAACTTCTGCAGTTGGTTGATTATTAGACGAGTCATGGCCATCAGAAAACTAACGTGACCACCTAACCTCTGACTAGGTGCACAAAGGTAAAGGCGTACATGGATTAACGGTGGATTAACGGATTAACGGTGTGTTTATGAGAGCGGGACAGGGATTAACGACGGCGCCAGGCGGTGCCGGGCGGAGTGTTTAGTCTGACACAGAATTATAGACGAGGCAGATAACAGCACAGGCCTCGAGAGAGCTGCTAGTGGGCTGTCTTTTTGTGCAATCTCAACATCAAATATCACACAAGGTCTAAAAAAAAATCAATTTTACATTTGTTCAATAAAAAATAATAATAAATAATAAATAATAACTTGAAAACATTTTTGGTTATGTTTGATGTTTGATATCAAACTATTTGAAAGTGAGATAGCGTAGAAATGACACACTCTACCAGAAATCAGACTATTGCTATGTGCAGACTTACTTATTATAGCCTCAATATAAATAGCAAATTGACAAACAATTTTACTAAATTGTACCCTCGCAAAGAAACTTTTGCTGAAATGCCCCCAAAACCCACAAAAGCGACATTTTGGCGGCTGAACGAAAAAGGGGGCTGGAACTGGCCATGTCCGCCAGTTTTGAGCCTCATAATTCCGCCTGGAAACATAAAATTGTGTATGAGAATACGCCAAAGTGTGCAGCCTCCATCAATCAGCCTCTACTGCGCACACTCTGCTTTTAGCGGCTACAGCGCAACCTCAGGTAGTGGACTCTTGGGTCAGCAAAATCTGGGTTTGTGGATTATCTACAAAGTTATTGATGCACTAGAATGACATTTTGGAAGTGTATGTCTGGAAATCTGGCCTAATATCTGTAAAAGTTTCATGAAGATCTGGAGAGTGTGTAGTTCTTATAGGTTTCCGTAGAACCCTAAAGTAAAATCCTGACTTTGCTACTTTATACATTATGCAAAATGTTACGTTTTTACCATAGGATTGTACAACAAACTATATTAAATATATATGTCCGATTTTTATGAAAGTTTCATGCATACTGAGTCACCTATCTAGACGAATGCTGAAATGCAACAACATTGAAATGCATTCAATATTTTAGGAAATATTAAATACTCCGATTTTAACCATCTCCAATAAACGAAAACAACAATTTTGGCCGTACCAGACCTCAATTAAGATAGACACCCTTTCTTTGTTGGGGGCCGCCCATCGGCTTGTCCTCATAGGAAGGTTGTACTGTACGTTTTGGCAGCCTCTCTAGCCAGCTGTTCTGGCTCAGGCGGAAAGCAGGACCATGGTACAGACCCAGACAGAACACTGGTTGGATGTAATTTCAATTCAGTATATGTATATTTTTGCTGATTTTTGCGCTAGAAGAATTTGCCGGTTAAACATTCATCGCAATTATAGTCCGTGACCCTTGTATCCTAAACATTGGTTGATGTTGATAAAACTAAAATTTTCTGACTGATATATAAAGCCGTCAATAATTTTAAAGTTTTAAACAAAAATTTGGGTCTTGGTATGCGATTTGAATAATACGTCTGAAAAAAGTTCTTAGGCCGGACAGCACTCCTCCTATAATACACTCATATACATGTATCCAGACCAAACTTGAGAAGTGCAACACAGATGAAATATGTGTTGTTGTTGGTGATTCTGTCCAATCGCGTACACATGGTTAGAAATCGACATCTATTGATTTCCACTAAATATAGAGACACTGGCTGAAAAACTCTCCTTGAATAGGTGCTCCTTTTGTGAATGAATACTTCAATTTGCTGCTCAATTTGGAGAGGGCTGTTTGCTGAAATGGCAGCACTATAGAAATGTTTGGCAATGTTCACCAATCCAGGGTGGGTGGTACTGTTATAGATTGTGAATCATTGTTTTTGTAGTGTATTTCGTTAATTAACCTACATGGTCGAAACGGCTAATTTCAGGATCCACGTACTTTACAATATGTTGCTGAAAATGAAAAAAAAATACATTTGATATGCTATTTCTAAAGCATTCAGATAGTAATGTGTCCTCCTTGTTTAGTCCAACCGTTCGCGGATTCTTTTATTTACACAGAGGGAATGTACTTTGTAAACAAACATATGATAAAACACTACTTGAGAGTATGAGAAAATAACTGGCAAAGACTTTATTATTCAGACCCAACACTGTCTATACAAATTTAGTGATATACGAATAGCGAGACGGGGCATTCACAATTTTCTGCTATCATATGCGTGTTATAATTCTGACCAACTTGTTAAAACAAATAATCAAATATAATCTAAATGCAACTGCAACAGTTTACTGTTCCCTTTTATTTTGAAGGTTGAAGTTGGCCAAAATTACATGTGGCCTAAATAACCATGACATTATTTATCATATTGACCAATGACGGATACGTGCCAGCCGTCCAGACAGCAGTGACGTATCACCCGGTTCTACAGTACAACCTCTCTATGAAGACCACCCTCAAAATGTCATAAACAGGTCTCAATAGAGGAGAGGGTCTCTTTATGGAGATTCCTCTGAATGCTAAGTGAAGATTCGGTAAAACAGAGAAATTCATTATCAGAGTTGAGGTGGTCTTTTTATGAGATGGTCCTAGTTGGAGGTTGTACTGTACTAGCTGCATCTGGGCGATAATGGGTGGTGTTGTCCGGGGTGTTGACGGACACGGCGGCTGGGAGACTTAGTGTGAAGGCTGCAGTGTGTGTTGGTGTTCTCAGATACTTGAATACAGTTAACAGTACTGGTGTGCTCAGGTACTGTAGAGATTACAGTTACTTATCACTTGCCATTGTTCCCTATATTGAGCAATATGACTTCGCCTACCCTCACTCATATAACAGAACGACACGCGATAGTTCTGGTTCATGGGCTGGGGAAAATGTGTATTTCTACCACGTTTGCTGAAAATACTTGATTCTTATTGGCTGAGTGGGCGAGGATATTGTCACCCCCACTTGTATTATAAACTTTTTATATTGTAAAACCAGCACAATGTTTCAGATCTTCTAGCTACTGACGGGCTTGATGATTTTGATGATTTGATTTGATTTGTTTACCACAATCATAACATATTTATATATAAATAAAATGATTAAGTGAATATTCGTATTGCTGGAGACTCGTTTCCTTCTTTACACCATCACCGCGTCTGGTTGATCGAGCCTGATCACCTGCCGGTCAAAATAGGTACTACGATCGTGATCTAATATTTCTATTAGCAAACAAATCTAATTGATAGACCTAGAGACATTTGCAGTATAGCAAACACCCATAGACCAACTACAGTTGACGCCCGCACACACATATTGGCAGTTTCGACATCTCTTCACCTCCTTTCTCAGCATCGCTCAATAGCACATCACTTTATAACCACATCCTGACAGCCAACATCACAGTGATCAGGCCAGTCAATGGCGCATTGACAAGATGTCAATAAGGGGGCGTTATGTGGCAATTACGTAATGACATGATGTCAAGTGCATTAGGGCATGTCGAACGGATTTTGCCGATACAGTGATGTCGCAATTTGACAATATGACATCAATATGGGGGAGGAGACGTGATGAGGCTACCAACGGTAAAAGTGGAACATTGAGTGTATTCACAGAGATATCGTAGTGGAGTGGGGCGGGTTTTGTTAAAGTTTTAATACTGGTAGGCAGCTGGTTCATATGGATTCTTCTCTGGATCACACTGCTGCGAATTAGACGTCAAGTGATATAATTATATTGCCATCTGATTCTCATATTGCTTGGATAAGTGGATGTAGTGGGACGATTTGCATACTGATGGGATAAATTATGGTGCAAAACTTGGATAGCAGGAGAGTAGATCTGTGATAACACTTGATCTTTTTTTATGTACAAGAAGTCCAGAGTACACAGTAAGCAGCAATTATTCAGTACAACCTTTCTATTATGACCACATAGCAGTGTTTTGTTTTGTTTTGTTTTGTTGTTGTTTTTTTGTTTTTTTTGCTGTTTGGGAGATCTTCGATCTTGTTAATCTTCAGCTATGCCCATCCGTTTAGACATATGCATTGTAGAAAGTTGTGTGAGAGAGTAGAGAGAAATTGCGTCTCACAAGCATCGGTAAAACCCATGCTACCCAGCCTGCTGTGTTTATCCCTGCCTTGGCCGGCCGCCATATCGCACGTTTTGCCTCCTCCACTCGCCAGGTTTTACGTAAACATTTACGAAGAACGTCATAAACAAACGTCTGACGTCAGGCCACGTGACCAGTCTGCGCAGGCCGGAAGCTGCCTCGTTTTGGAGCAGTATATTCTCATTCCAGATTGTTCTAGATTTCCGAGATATACAGTGGAACGTCTATGTTAAGATCAGTTCTGTTGGAATTACTTCGAGTGGTCTCAAAAGAGGGGAGTGGTTGCTTAATTAAACGCTCATGGACGCTTGGAATGGTGCTATTGTTGAGGCAGTCTCTTTATAGGGGTTTATTTGATTGTAAACTTTATATCAAGACAACTTTAGGCTGCGGTTAGCAGTGGTTTCGGCAGAGAGGTGGTCTCTATGGAGGTTTGTTGATAATGACAAGCGGTCTTGTGCCATCCAAGGGGCTGAGGGGGTCTCTTTATCGAGGTGGTCTGTTTACACAGGTGATCTGATTATAAAGACTGTATGGTTATAGAGGTGGTCTGTTTATAGAGGTGGTCTCTTTTTCCTAAAACCTCTCTCCTCCAAACTGACTCATTCCAAGCTGCGCACCTACCAGTCTGTCTGAGTTTACCTTCTACCATGACTCACGATAGTAAAACCCCGCCCTGTGTCCCTATTCCTGGACGCTGGCGGCTGTAGCGGCCATCTGTATGCGGGACAAGCTCCCAATCAGGGGGGGGGGGGTCAGTCAGTGTTGGTATTTGGCCACAAGGAGTTGGGGGTGGTATATAGTATCTACAATATATAGATAGAGGTGTGGGGCAATCGAGAGCGAGCGTGTGCCCTCTATGGTAAGTTCTGTGGCACTGTATTGGCATATAGCTAAAGCCAGCTTTTCAACCAGCTTCCATAATCGTGTCTTAGGGTTGTAAAACCTGTGTTCAACTATGTCCATTCAGTGGTAGGAACTTGCTTTCTGGAGAGAACGGAGAAAGAGGAATATAATTGAAAACATCTACATTATGCTACCTGGTAATATGCGTTTATTATAGAACGCCCAGCAGCTGGCAGCTCTTTACCATACACACTCATGATTCCAGCCTCTACTGCAGAATGAGCCAATGCTCTGGTGTAAAATGATGTATAGTCCCTCGAATACTATAACAGACTGTAAATCTCTAAGGTTCCCTCTCCCCCTCATTGCTGACTGTGTCCCACAGTTCACTGACTGTGTCCTTCACGTACACCCACTCACCATTCTTGTCTCTCTGTTGCAGCATGCCGCCGCCGCCTCCTCCGTGGCCGGGCCCCTCTCTCCGGCCGGCCGGTGCTGTCTCTGCTCTCCCCTGCTGCCCCTCACGTGACGTGCGGCGTGTGCCGGGGGCCGCTCACAGACGCCGTCAGCATGGTGCGGTGCGGACACAGCTGTGAGTACAGCGGCTAGTACGGTCAAAATAGGCATATCCAGATCCTCCTTTTTCCCCACCAAAATACTTTCCATGGCGTTTTTTCATGGCGTTTTTTGCCGCCCCCTGAAAAATCCTTTACTGCCGCCCCATCAGCCAGTTAGGCGACGGTGCGGTTCCATCTGTGTACCCCCCGTCGCCCAAAAAACCTGGATCTGGGCTGGAGATGCCATCTTCATGGCGGGGTACAGGAGACCAACCAGGTAAGGGGGGCCTGGGGCGAGTCGGGCAGGGGGGGGTCTAGATTGTGATCCCTCCACACCCCCTGGACAAAAGGATGTGGCTACTAGCCTGCCTCTGGATCTCCATGTACCAACATCACGTGGCCTCCCTAGCTATGCTATAGGCATACAGAAGTTTGACCTGATGGGGAGGAGACGGGGGGATAGGGAATGCACAAATGGATCTCATCATGAATGGTGGGACATGCAAAGAAATACTTGAAAGGAATATTTTTTGTGTTAAAAATAGTAAAGGAGGGAGGGGGATAGGGTTAGATAGACAAATATTCATACACCATAGATAGACAAAACCTGATGAGTTTGTAACATTATTTTTTTATCTGGTGAGTTCTTGGGGCGGATGAACTAATTCATGTTAAGCAACGTACCTGGTATTGTATTTATCGTTCTTTCTTTAAACAATTACAACACTGTTTTAAAAGTGTGAAAAAGTAGTCCGGCTGAGTACAAGCATGATAACCATAGTATCACTTCTATTCAAGCAGGGGTGATAACATAGTCCGGGTTATCAGATACTTCTGAATTTAAAGCAATATGCAATTACATGAAAAAGGATGATAGACTTCTATGGCAGACAGCAATACGTAGCCAGATATAGACAAACAGACTTACTCAATCATGCTTCACTCAGACCTATATACAAAGCCCAATTTAGATACTTTAAAATGAAACATGCGAAAACTCTATTGAACAGCCACAGGAACTGCAGTCTGTATTTGGTGATAAATCACTCCGCGTCAACCTTGACCCAGCGAGTGAGAGAACTGCCGAGACTTCTCAAGGCCACCCGGCTCTAGGTCAAACTACACAACATCTGTATTCACACAGACTCCAGCAACAACCACGGTGGCTAGGAGATACCCCTTCCGCCAGTTTTAGGATACCATTGTGCCAGTTGATTTTAGTCAGAAAATCAAGAAGATGAGATAATATTTGCTTCTCTTGTCCAGATTACTTCATCTTTTATATTCCTCTTTATTGTAGTTTAAACTTGTTACATTTACAATCATGTATGGATGGTCATTTTGTTAAAGGATTAATTGTGAATGGCATAAAAAGAGACATTTTAAAATTCATACCATTAACGCCAGTTCAGCGTTTAACGCATACCAATACGCCAGTTCAGGATACCATGTTCACCAGTTAAAATCATAGGTGATTAATATGTGTAGACACCGAAATGATTTGATTCTGGGCACTCTGCCTATTAAAGTGTGCTTTCCATGAGGCCACTTATGGTCCATTTTTGACACTTTGTGTAATATCTTTAATACAGCTTGAAATAAACCATTCAAACTCGGTCCAATGTTAACATACCTAGAGACTATCATGTGTGCCAATTTTGGCAATTTGATATAGTATACTGCTTACATACCTAGTGACCATCATAAGTGTCCAATTTTTGCACTTTGCCAACTTAAAGTATGCCTCCTGAAGACCATTTTTTTTGTCAGTTTTGTCATTTTACACAGTAGTTTCAATACAGCTTGAAAGAAGAAACATGGCCTCCGTATTTGATGCAATGTTTATGTTCATGGTGACCATCACCTACCTGTGTCTCCCTAGTTTTTATTATCAAAATAAATCATATAATGTTCTCATTATTAGTTATTTATGAACACACAAATTCTATAAGCAATTATTGAATCTTCAAACGTAAGCATGTTCTGAGTTAATAGAGGATTCTGTTAAGTTGTTCAATGGGTAGTTTGGCACGGATATTAAGGCAACCTTCTACAGGTCCCCTTTGATTTTCTTCAATAATACTGGCGTTCATGGTATCCTCAAC
>CM032659.1:35000352-35062445 GCA_019095985.1 Streblospio benedicti | reverse complement strand
ATTGCATTGAGACAGCCATAAGAAAATGGTGCATTGCCATGTCTCAATTTTATATTCAGAGTACTAAATATTTACATATTTGAGAACTGTGATTATTTTTATCTTAATGTTATTTATTTTCAAGTAACTTCTATCGTTAGGTATGGAGCCAATTTTAGTATTTTGTCTTGTTTGCCATATAGTGTTTTGTCTTTTGTCTGTGTTTTTTTTTTTTTTTTTTACTTTTACATTTGTACATGTTTATAGTATACTATGATTCTACATTCTGAACGTGTATATTATGGAAATAAACTATATTAGTATTAGTATTAAAAAGCTACATTTGATTTTTAGAATTTTGTATATACTTGTGTGCTATTTGGTAATATTACATTTCTAAATCCTCATCAGTTACATATATAACCAAAATCTAATGAATAATAAATATATCATTTATAAATAAAATAATTAATTGATAAACAAACTGTACAAACTAATTTAGAAAATCCGTAAAAATTTGAAAAATTACCAAATATATTTACCACAGAGTTCAGCCGGGGGATTTTTAATAGTGAATTTTGGGACTAAACTAAAATACATTGGGCAGTTTTCGTTTTTGTTCCAATCAGTTCCGGGTTGGCCACTATAAACCATTTAGAATTCATGGACTATATACCAGACCGTACCAATGTAGTGACCCTACACAATCTGGATATTTTCAAGACTGTTTCTATCCAAATCTGCTTAATGTATTACATGTAAATAGCATCATACACACTAGTATAGTTAATGGATAAGTTATATCCTAAATAACTTGACCTTTATAACAGCAAAGATAATAATGATAGGCAAGTATTCATAGTGCCCAGTATCAAAAACATGCTCACAGACACTTTACATAGAATAGATAATTAAAAAAAGCTCAGTAGTTGAAATTAACTCAATGCAAAATTGAAGTAAAAGTAATAGTATCTTATGATTTAACTTTAAAATTTCTCTAGGGGGAATGTCTTAAGTTTCATCTTAAAAGTAGTAATTAAAATCATTGCGGAGTCTTGAATCAGAAGGTAATGAGTTCCACAATTTCGGTGCTATCTTTTTAACATTCCTATCTCCATAAGTGTTTGTACGAGAACGAGGTACTATTAAAAGGTTCTTGTCATTTGACCGTGCGGACCTAAAAGAATTTGTTTTCCATTCAAGGAGTTTTCTTATATATAAGGAGGCCTCACCATGTAAACATTTAAAAACAAACAGCAGTAGCTGGTGAGCTAACACTGGCTGGTTCTCTGGTTGCAGGCCGGACGCGCTGCTCCAGTCGCTGGTCCACAAACTCGTGCCTCGCAACACCAGCAACAAACACGGTACGTGGGTTCTGCTCATCGTGGTAGATAAAGCAGCATGTTGTTCTCATATGTTCATGTTTAACTAAAATAACCTATAAACGGGACAAGAAATCCCACATGCTTCTTTTTTTACCTATCTCCAAAATCGTCCGCTGTACATTTTCCCCACATCCCTCATTTTCAGGCTTTTTCCCACATTCACACATCTTTTTAAATGTGAGGCAGAATGTGGTCCACTAAGATACATTTAATCAGCAGTCCCCCGGCCCCAAAGTGTGTGATAGAAAAGTTGAAAAATAAGTTTCAATTACTTAGCACCCACCCCCTACCCCTATTAAAAATATGTTCTAAAAATTCTCTTGAGCAAATACGAGGTTGACATTGATATTTTCATGTGATTATTATGGTTTCTGTTACAGCCCCGACGTCGTCGTTACCATGGCAACTGTGGCCGCCGCCGCCGGACCCGGGAGAGAGCGTCAGTGTGGCGCTCGCCTACCGCGACACGTACGTGCTAGCTTATTCATTTGTGTTAGGATATTTCAGAGACAGGCTTGTAAAGCTATTTGAAAGGCCGTGGAATTGAACTCACGGTCTCCTGTTCACAACAGACCAGTCATATGTGTATGGACAGGCGTTCTAGTACACTGAGCTACTTTTAAATTTTGTCAAAAAGATCTAAATTAATTTCAAATCTTGATTTAGGACATTTCTAATGTTAAATATTTTCGAGCTACACTCCCTTTCAAAGCAATCCAAATCATAAAATGAATACAGAATATTAGAACAGTACAATGTACTGTATATAATGCATATTCAGCTGTGTTATTACAAGATTACTGATCTAGTATTTGTTTTAAATGATAGTAGCAAATCAAATGGTAGAACCAATTTGATAGTGATCTATTCAATGGTTGAATATTAATTTATTCAATTAATTCATAGCCAGTTTGGTGTGTTTGTTTTCTACTGTTGTATTTAGTCCAAATTCATTCTAAAAGAGTCTGAAAATTCACAATTAATTTATGAAATCTTTAATATTCACGTTTACTGATTTTTGTTTGAAAGGAGTGTAACTCGAAAATGTTAACAGTAAAAAATTATAAATCAATTCTGAATTTTAAGACTATTATAGAATAATTTTAGACTAAATACAACAATAGAAATGAAACAATACAACAGTAGAAATGAAAGAAACCAAACTAGCTATGAAACAAATTACTGTGCACCAAATAAAAACATTTTTGATCAATTGATTTAAATAAAAAGTATGTTCATAAAGATCAATTTTGTTTCTTGTTTATTTCAGTTTACCTTTCTGTGGTGCTGGACACGACGAGTCCCGTAAAGACCTCGCCAATAAGAAGGTGGGAAAGGGTTTTTTCTGGTTGAAATAAAAATCCAATAATTATTGAATATATTCTTTGAATATCAAATAAACATTAGCGGTAGCATTTTTATTTCGGTAAACATAAGGGGTAGGGTATAAAGATGTATGATGCTTGATGAGTGGCCAAATAAAATATGGATATTGTTATAAAAATGTTGTTTTTTAAAGGGTGGGGGAGGGATTAAAGAAGTGGGATGAAGGAAAAAGATTCAAAATAAATATACCTTAAATATTCTATGGAAGGTGAATTTTGTTTGTTTTAAAAAAAAAGAAAAAATTTCAAATCTCAGAATAACTTAAAAATAAATCATAAATTAAATATTCTATATATCTGACCCACAGCACTAGGTCTCATGATCTAAAGTGAATGGTTTTAATTTACAGCTGAATTTTGTTTGTTTTAAAAACTTAAATTTGGAAAGAAAATATCATTTTAACAAGAATGAAGCTGAAAAATGAAAGAAAATATACACTATTGAAAACAAATCTTAATGACCATGTATTTGTGCCCCAGGTGGTGGAGGATCGGTACCTGCTCTGCCCCGCTCTGTTCACGATGGGAAACATCAAAAAGTTCCTACAACTCAAATTTGATCTTGACCCAGACTTAATGGTAAGGGTTGGTTTTAGTAAACAGGTGTGAAAGCATTTTTTATTTAAATACACCCATTTGCTATTGTAAAATATTTAGCCAGTAATGGCTGTGCAAAAATGTAAATTTACCTCTTGATCAATACTCAATTAGATTATCATTAAAATCGAATGACTAGTATAATCAAAGATTCCCGCTCACCAACCCTCCTATTAGATACCAATTTCTGTAACACCAGAAATCTGTGTCATCAGGCGGGGCTAATTGTTCAAGCCTTTTATTTATGACCTGCCAATTCGACAGTCACATTATTTATTTGTTGATTGTATATTTCCTAGGATGTTAAAGTCACACAGGTGGGTAAAATAGACACCAGGGTTAGAGGTAAGACTGGATTATATATTTGACGTCTGTTGTCTCGCAGGTGGCGTTGTTCCATGGAGACGAGGTGTTGAGTGACCGGCTCAGGCTCATGGACGTGGCGGTCATCGCCAAGTGGACACGGGTAAGGGGGATGTGCCGCTCAATGGATGTCTGATAATACAATAACATGTTTACATGGTACCATACAGTAATCATCATATTATCTAAGTGAAACGTGAAAATACATTAATGCCATAGAAGAAAGATATATGAATTACATGTGGGTTTATAGTATTTATCATTTTTATTTTTTTTTATATTTTTTTGGTTTCCGATATCCCACATAGTAATGATTAATTTCTTAAATAACGTTATGGATTTTCAGAGGTATATTTGTCCTCATTATTAGGACAGGAAAATATAAGATACAAGGAAAAGCATCACTACATACATTGTTCTTGAAGACCTGTAAAGAAGCCACAAATTCCCTATCCAATAATCATTAATAACAAAGGTCTAAAACGCAGGCAGCTTGAATAGCTTCCACCCATCCCTAAAACCATTCCATGATCAAATAAATGATAACTATTGCACATATAAAACCCTCATTCCCCTTGCAGACGGCGCCGTTACGGCTGAGTTACGTGGTGCACACCGTGGCGCAGCTCGAGCAGCACCCGTGGCTCATCGACTTCCCCGTGAAGACGCCGGCGTCACCATGCAGCAGCACCGAGAGTCAGAAATGTGTGATTCTGAAAGAAGATGAGCGTTCTTCAAGTGTGGTTCTTAAAGACCACGAGGATTCTTCGAGTGTGATTCTTAAAGATGATGTGGGTTCTCTGAATGTGGTTCTTAAAGACCATGAGGATTCTTCAAGTGTGGTTCTTAAAGACCATGAGGATTCTCCGAATGTGGTTCTTAAAGACGATGAGGATCCTTTGAGTGTGGGTAATAAAGATGATGAACGTATTTTGAGTGTGGTTAGTAAAGACGATAAACATTCTTCGAGTGTGGTTCTTAAAGACGATGAACATTCTTCCATGATAAGCAAAGCGAGAGTGGAAGACTGTGTCAATGGCTTACTTGATATGCTTCCCCAGGGTAACGAAAGAGTGGGCAGTTTTTCTACTGTTTACAATGTAGTACGATGTGATAGGGACAGTGAGTTGTGTCCAGAACAAGAAGAGGGTAAATTCCACAAAGTGGTAACTGAACTTAGCTCTGAAAGAGACTGCGATGAAATCGCTTTCAACCAAACACCAGAGCCATGCTTGGTCGTACAAAAGGGTAAATGTCTTACAAGCAGTGATATGATGATAGAATCTCTAAGTAAAGAGGATAAAGATGTAAATACGGACAATAATACTCAAAATGAGTGCTCATTGAATCACAATGATGATGTAATATCGCTATATGAACCTGCCATTGAACACGAAAAACTACCGGAACCGAATGACTCTGCGTGTGTGAATAAGGATGCCAACCTGTGTGATATGAATATTGAATGTAAAACTGCATCTACGAATGAGCTGACTGCCCCAGAGATCAATGAGCCAAATGAATGTGTACGTGTAATGAACCAGCCTAATGTAGTGCCCAGCTCTATACAAGTGAGGGACTTAGGTACTTTGCCAGTGCAACCGCCGACTATTAGTCAGACTCCACTGCGAACCATCTCAACAGCAGCAACCCGTCCCAGCAACATCACTCCAAAACCTAGGAACATTTCAAAGTCTATACCTCACCAAATATCACCCAGTGGAAGACAAAAGAAAACTGCTGAAACCCAGCCTTTGTTGCAGAGTCCATCAGGCGGGCAAAAGGCAATCCTGCTGCCTCCTCATGGCAATACGTTTGTGCTGGCGTCTCAGGCTGGGCTCATTTCTCCTCCTTGCGGAGCCCTCGTCATCACCAACGGGAACATGGTGGTCATCCCACAGAAAAACATCGTCTGGGGCAAAACCCCGTCAGCCGGTATCAACATGGTCAACATGGCTGGCGTGGGCGGGAAAACTCTGCGAATGTTGCCCAACACCAACGGCCTGTGCTTCAACATGGCTGGACAGCAGCAGACGGCCAATTTTATGCCTGTCATGCAGTCAGTCGCTGCCTGCAAGCAGAGGATCAGCGCTGCCACATTTATCAACGCCACGATCAGAGGCGTGTCCCCTCGAGCCGTCCCCAGACACAGTCTGCCGGGCGCGGCAAAGAGCACGATCAACCAGATCCTCAACAGCAAGACACAGCAGCAGCAGCATCATCATCATCAGCAGCAGCAGCAGCAGCAACAGCAGCAGCAGCATCATCATCAGCAGCAACAGCAGCAGCAGCAACAACAGCAGCAGCAGCAGCAGCAGCAGCAGGGTGCTAGCTCCGTGGTGTCTTCCGCGGTCCAGTTCCAGCCTGTGTTTGTTCGCCAGGGCAGTGTCAAGCTGGTGCAGCCACAGATGGTCCAACGAATGGCGTCAGCTGAGGATAGTGCTCAGGATTTGTCCGAGACAAATGGCAAGGTGTTTACGACAGAAGCCCTAACGACAAATGAGGATGCAGCGCTTCAGAGTAGAAGGATAAGTACTGATACTTCAACGTCCCAACATATGACAGTCATTCAGAGCCCGATATTGAATTCATCAAAGATTGACAACTACATAGAAATGTCCAGTAACGAGGGTTCTATTGCTGAAAGGGGAGCAGCGTCAGAGCCGCTGACAGAAATAAGTAAAGTGGTTGACGGAGTGGGACCAAAGCAAGTCAAGAATGATTCATGTATGACCCCACGCAGTGCAACAGAACGTAGTGACCAAGCAACGTCGTCCGACAGAAATCCTTTGCCAACTTCACAGAATGTCCATCAATGTTTGACAGATGTTGTGGATGCAGAAATCAGTGCAGCGTTTGTCACAATTGCAACAACACAGGTCACTTCCAGTTTAAATGCCGATGTGTATGTCCTACCAAGTAATCGCAATAAGAGTCATGGTGAAGAAACCGTTGTTGAGAAGATGACTGCAAAGAACCAGGTTATTGACAAATCACAAGAAAAAGACAGAAATGAAACCAGTACTGATAGTGTTGTGACGCATAGAGACCAGATGAAGGAGTTACATAGCAAGTCAAACTTGGTCGATGTTGTTACGACTACATCCCCTGCTGTCAAACCCTGTTCAACCCCTCAACATGCAAATTCAATAGTAAACAATGACTGGAATAGTGAACCTACCTCTGTAGAAAACATCCACATCTTTCCATTACATGAGCAGTCAAATAATAGACTTGCTTCTGTAAGTGAGGAAACAAAGAGATGTTCCAGCTCTGATGACAAATCACAATCTAGTCAACAATTCAGTTCTATGAGAGATACTACATCAGACTACAGAGATAGCTTGTTACACAGTGCAACATCTAACTCGCAAAGTAAGATTGAGACAACAACAGTGTGTGGTGCAATCAAAGGTCCCGTGTGTTCTCCAGTGCTTCTACATGCTCCAAAGAGAAGTGTGCCATCTGATGTAGTTCCTGAATGTGTTCAACACACAGTTTCTGAGGACAGAGATTGTAAACGTCCTCCTGTTTCCACGATTACAAAGTCATTTGATCGCACATGTGCAGAGAGACCTAAGGATGAAATACATAAGAATAGTTTTGCAGTTCAAACAGATTCTGTATGTTCCGCATCTGAACCTGAGAGATCAGAGAGAGTCAACGCATCAACAAATACAACCGAGGAATTTTACGATAATGATACAAAGCCCAGTGTGTCATCAACAACAGACATACAAACAGAGAAAAGCAAACTATTTGCCAATGCAGAGACACAAACTGAGACTGGTACCATCATGGAAGAAACAGAGACACAGTCAGCAGATTCATATATCTCAGACACATCAGTTCTGTCCTCTCCAAAATCACCACAAGAATCGAACTTACAAAAAGGCAGTGCAGAGAAAATGAGTCAATGTATAGGCAATGTTGATGCCATTACTTCTGAAAGAAAGTGTCTAAATGTGGAAGATTCACAACCATCTACTTCCCCAACATCCTCAACTCCATGTGTAACCACCTGTTGCCAAGTTCCACTGAAATCCGAAGTAGTTATTGCTGCCTCAAATCCATGTGATGGTAACCACATAACATCACAAGCAGATCAACTCTGTCTGAAAACCACAAGTCCCAGTGAGTTGACCTACTTGTGTGAGACCAGCAGCAGTGCTTTGACTAAGCCTCACTTAACACTCTCGCCAAGTCCACCAAGCCCTCGTAAAACAATTTTTCATAAAAGGACACTACCTGAAGGGAACCCCAAGGCTAAGAAACGGCTTTGTTTGAGCTCTGTTCAAGCAGCCAATAGTGTACATAGAGAAACTACAAATGGCTTACAAATGGTGAGGGACATTCACTGTAATGGCAGCGCGACCAAAGCCCTATCTGTCACCAGCACAAAAGACCCGTATGAATTTGATTCTGAGGATGGTGATTTACCTGTGAAAAAACCACCCTGCACCAGGCGTGTTGGTAAAGATATTAGAACTGTCTGTGATGCGAATAAGAACATTGCAATTCTAGACAGGGAAATACACACTCAGAGTACAAAGCTGGCAAATGACGGAAAGGGTTTTAAGTTTGAATCAGAAAAAGCTGGCTTTGCCAAATTGCCAGAGCAAGAAGTCAATCATCAGTATAGTGGCAATGGTTACAAGAAAGTGAATAGTTCCCCAACAAGGCCGATGGTTGCTGAAACCAACAACAATGAATCACCTTTATCTGTCTCGGAAGCAAGAGGAACGCAAAGACCTTTCGACCAACAATGTGACATGCTAGGGGTTAAATGTGCAAACCAGAAACCAAATATTGTGAATGGGAAAGATGCCTCAATCAACCAGCCAGAGGATTTGCGGATGGGTAGTGGCTGCTTGCCATGTAAGGCTGTGCCAAATAATAGCATTCAAAATCTGTACCAAAAACCTCTCGCACGATACCAACAAAAGCAAGAACGCTATGAACAAGCTTTATTGGCTGCACAAAAGAACAAGAAGAAAGCTGCTGATATTTCAAACAGGAAGACAAAGGGACTTGCATCAAGTAAAGATAAAAATGGTCCAGATAAGCCGAAAACCAACAAGTCGAATAGGAAACGCAAAAGGTCGGAATCTTCACGTTCAAGTAACGAATCGTCGCGATTGCTGTTCAAATATATTAAAAGCAGCAACAAACTTACACCAGTGGTGGCTGACAGCAAAGAACAAAAGGTATCCGATGACAGCCAGTTGAGCAGTGTGTCAAAATCTACCAATCTGACAGAAATGAGCCCTACACAGGCGCTGTGCCGCAGTCCATACATGGACACTTCTCCTGGTGATACCTGCGATCAGCATCCACTGCTCCAGCTGGCGACATTGGCCAAGGCGCAGACACCGCTGCCAATCTTAGCAAAAGTACAGAGTAGTATGTCTCCACCCAGCACTGTACCACCCAAGAAGAGGCCCAAGTCCATGTTCAACCTTGATGCAACCAGTTCACCAACATCATCATCCCCATCGTCCTTGCCATGGCTACTGAATCAATCACCATCCACAGCCGAACATGCGGAAAAGTCTACACAAAAGTCGAATCACAGTGATAGCTTGTCAATTAACAGCCTAAGTAATGGAACTGCGAACGCTTTACAAGAAACGCAGCCATCATCTGTTCAGAGTACATTACACTCAAAAGCGATGTCGGTACCAGAGAGCCAATCGATACATGCACCTTCCCAAGAAAGGATAAGCTCCGGGGTCGCCACCACTGTACATAAGGCAACTAAACCATCTGCACCGCACAGTACTATGGGAGCGAGGCATGTCATGCCTCCACACATCGCCTACAATGCCACGTCGAATGGGACAAGTCCTGGCACCAAACCCAAGTACGTCTCAGTCAGCATCAACCCTCAGTCTCCCACGGCTCTCCCATTGGCCTCAGAAGTGCCCAAGAAGTACACCAGCCAGACCATGAGACTGATGGAAGCCAACGGTGCTGTGTACAGATCGGCAGACTCCTTGAGCGCCAGCATACCCCAGGATGCCACGATGGCGGCCGCGGAAGGCTCTGGCCCCGGAGGACTCCCAGGCGCATCATCGCATGAAAAGGACACTGTCTACGGCAAATATAAACTGACCTATTCTGCCCCAACGACGGTGGTGTCTCTGCACCACACTGCGGTGGTGGCCGGGCGAAGCGCTCCTCCGACGAACGGCGTCTCTGACTGTGAGCGAGCGCGGGCCCAGCTCAGAGCCCTGGAGGAGGCGGCCGCACTGAGGAAGAGGAACAGACACAACTAGTGTCCGGACACTCTGTACATTGTGTGTGAACAGTAGAACTTTCCCATTAGCCAATCAAGACCAACTCTATAAAGACACTCCTTCATGGTAAGACCATACTTTGTAGTCCCAAACCTTCATATGAGAGACCAACGCGAACCACCTCAGTAAAGAGATTGCTTCCATATTGGGACCAACTACAGCCAGTCCACAGGTGGTCTTAATGGGGAGGTTTTACTGGACATTGCAGTAGACTTGTAGGTGTTTGCTAAGTGCTTAGTGTTAGTGACGAATGCCAGCAATATATTGGTTTAATTCTTCGGTCCTGCTTGGGGTAACTATTTTATTATGTATGAACTACTGCTATAATGAGTATTTTTGCTAGTAGGTTGTATGCAAATGGCACCACCACTCCTCGGTTGGGATGGATAGCAATATGAAGAACTCATGAATATGTAAAGTGTCGTCAGGATTGTGCATGATAGCTTTTTATATAATTTAGAGCAGAAGCTTTATGTTTAATCACGTTTAGATACTTGGCCAGTAGTGTACAATTAACGTCTGATCCACAACAGGGGTGGACAACTTTGAGAATTTAATGTAGTATTTACCATTTGTTTCATGAGTACTGTTATTTACAAGTACTGTAGTGGGGTGACGCCATGTTGATGGCGGTTTTACAAGGCATAATAACACACACAAGTATTATACAGTTTAATTATAGGCAGTACTTAGCTGACGAATATATGATGAGTGGGATTCTGCTGGAGCTGTAATATTTAACAATAGTTTACTTTGTTAAATTGTATAATCTGTATTTTGTTCTGACCATAACAGTAATTTATACCTATTATGCAATATTATGTACATAGTTATTTTAAAATGTCCTCATCAAGTACAATTCTGGCATTTGGACAAAAATGAGAGTAGTATATAAGCATATTTGTTCTAGACCATGATTCAGTAAACTGTGGCAACATCTATTTTCCAGTTGTTTGTTACGTTTTTAAACTATGTATTGAAGTATGCTGATTAGATTTGGTACAATTTAAGAACAAAATCAAATATTTGGTGAGGACATGATATGTAAATAATCCAATTAGGCAGTGGGGAGGAAATACCTTGACCACGACACCTCTACTCTCTTGGCACCAATGTACTATCATCCTAGTAATTATATCGAAGAACGGACTAATAAAGTTAATGTGTAATGTGCATTACCCAAATGCAGATACAGCAAGTGGACCCTCGGCTTCATATTCCTGCCAGGGATTTTTACTAGTTTGACCAGTTGGGTCATAAGGTCCCCGCATCCCATACAAAGTTGAATAATGTTCACTAAAATGCGTTAATCTAGAACCTTTTGATTGGTGAAGAATAAAAAGAGCCCATGTGACAAAGACTCTTAGGCCCTTCTATTTCACTTTTCACCCATTGAATCCTAAAGCTTGTTGAAGCTGGGCATATCCACTGCATAGCTGTTAATATGGATTACACCTTGATAATCAAGCATTTGCGGAAGGAGTAGAGGTTGTGGTCAAGGCTGTGCTGACCCCGGCCTTGTCCATTGTTGACCGCCAATATAGGTTTCGTCCATAACAACACCAGGGATCACATGTCTGTTGTAACCATGGTGTCTCGATGGCAGCATTTTTTAACACTTATATAAACTCATCATCGTCGCCCATTGCATTTGTATGTTCTTCACCAGCACCGTCCCGAGCCGGCCATTATAACCAACAACATATAAACATCCATTAGATTGAATAAGACTGCCATTTTTGTCATTGATTCAAGTGTTTTTGTCTCTTGCTGTACATTGTAATATCACACAACTTGTAACATATTTTGTTGCAGAACTGTTGATATATATCTAGTATGTTATATCAGAGGAGTAATGTGATTGTAACTGCATTCTCCGGGTAATTGGCCATTCTTTGTTCGCCTCCTCTGATGAACAGTAATCAAAATCAAAGAATATTCATCCTGAGTTCCATTATTCTATGATACAAAACTATACTTATAGTTACCAATAGGAAGCTGCATTCATTCTGATGGAGTTGTTGAGAGACAAAAAAAAGTCTAACAACAATGACAGGTGCACCATCCTATTATCAACTATTTATATTCTTTGTAGTAATAGCCATATTCTTTGTCCTGTTATACATTTGGCTGTGTAGTGTGGCTGTACAAGCTGCTCAATTTTACGTTGATCCAAATGACTGGTAGTTTTGTTGGATGTAACGGCCGGTTTCAGATGGTGATTAGCTGACATTCAAACTTGTGTATCACAAACTCTGATAACTCGATTCATTTGATAACGCGATTTGTTTTAAACTATTCCTTCAACTTCGATTTAACATGTTCAACTGTAGTAGAAATGTTGTAAATGACAATAATACGTCGCTGTTTAACATGTTGCTGTTTGCAATGGAATTTAAATTGCCAATAAACTGTCACACGCTTTCGGTGCAGTTACGGCATCATTCAAATGAAGTGCAGTGATGTATTTTAGTAAGGGATCTGTGGTGTGTTCATTTATTTGAGGTGATTCAAAATTCTAGCAGATCGCCATTGCAGTGGTGTAGTTGTGTGCTTGTGGTAATGAACGCTTTCTAGTGCTGTACTAAATGCATATGTTATTATTTAATGATCAAACTTATAGGGTAATATCAAAGATTTATCATTTGTAATTTATATCTGCACACATTTGACTTTGTATCATATTGGCTAGCATGAAATTTGCATGTAGCGGCGATCTAATCTTCAGTCTTCGCGACAGTGTTCGGGGACTCTAAACACATTCTATTGAATTACGATGATGATTGTTCTATGTTGTATGAATATCACAGTATCGATTATTTTGTAAAAGTGATCAATTTGGTGTAGCGCAAAAATTGCTTACGTGTAGGGTAAAGTAAACGGCGCCAGCCAGACGTGCCCCGTGAGCCGTTAGTCTAAGGTAGGTCTAGCTGGTGCCGTCTGCACTAAACATTTCGGCACTATTGTGTGGTTTGTGATATTAGCTGTGATAAAAAAGGGCTTGTACGTTTTTTGACACAACCAAATTCTTTAGCTATAATTTTTAAGTTATTAAATTCTAAAACGAAACACGATAAAGAAGGGGGCGTAATTGGTACTGTTGCTATGTTATTTTTATATAGTTGTCTTCTTGCTTTCTTGGCATTATATATCGTTGCTTTTACTACGTCAATGTGCAAGCAAACGGGCAAAACCTTTCACAGCAGCTGTAGTGTCTGTCACAGTGTAGGCAGGCACTGGTTTAATTAGAACATTATGGACGAATTTAACTGTGCTGTGTAGATTCTCTGAACTATTGGTCTGAATATCACTGTAATTGTAAATGTAAGGAAATGTCACCAGTACGTTGACGTTTCCGCTCATTTTTGTGGCATTGAAAGCATTTATTCCTTTTATAATCTCAACTACTGTGTAGCAATGGCAAATGTGGTAAATTCTGAGGAGGGTAAATTATAGAAGACTATTCTATCCTGAGGCTTGTGGCCTCGCTGAGTGTACTATATCAGCCAACTGTCTGGTGGTCAAGCAGCAAAATGCTGGCCACAAATGATGTAAACAGAAAATGTAACTGCAATGTGCTTGATTCAATTCCTGTCCACCCATGCATGATGTAAAAATACCCCTACATGTAGTGTCCTGATACCATAGTCGCCTCCATAGCATCACCTATGCAAACGTCCTCTAATATGAACAAAACTCATGTCATCAAGCCTGATTTCATCTACAATATATTTTTATATAGTTTGATTGTTTTGTAAATTAAACCTGAATAAGTTCTTATGCAAGCCATGGATATCATTACCCTAATCACGCTTTCATGTGTCATATCCAGCAATTGGTGTTGTCAATTTCTTCTCCTAATCCCAATGAGTGAAGTATCTTCAAAAGTATGAACTGTGTTTTTTTTTTCTATGGTATTTTGTCCGTAAGCTTGTTAAAATCTCTCCCACCAGCCGAAAAATGTAAATATAAAAATTTGATAACTGTTTTGAGCATATTTTCCCATTTAGACTGTCACTTTAGCCTCTGTAAGTGTGCAAGATACTCACCTACATTGGGACTACGAGAAGAACCTGGCAACGCCAACATGGCCGCCGCGGCGTATTGTATTTTGAACTGTGTATCCCTGCTGAAATAAAATATTCAAAGTATAATTGTCTGTTTTGGGCTTCTTTGAGATACTCGCTTATGAACTTGTTGTTCTATATATAATCCGTCAAATATAGCCCCTTACCCCTACTATGATCTCCCATGTCCGTCTACCCCCCACCCCCAACCCTCGCATACACGTACAAAGGAAAAATGAAGAATAAGAATAAGATAGATATAAGTAATTAAAGAAATTAAGATTTAATAATCTCTCCAATCCCACCCGCACACACGTACATTCAAAAATAATCTAGATCTCTTAGATCTACAGAGTTTATAAATGCATTAAGGTTGTACTTTCATTACTTTTTTCCACATAACTGTCACAATTTGAGTGGAAAATGCAATTTCACACAGTTAAAAAAATTACAATATTTCTGATTGCAATTAAAAATGTTTAATGAAAATGGAAAATGACAAATTTGTTATTTTAATTAAATTTCTGCTTAGTTATTAAAAGTAATTTTCTTACCTGCACAAGGTAAAATAATGTCCAAAAAGTATGAAAAAGTATGTAAACTAAAACATTATCAATTGCTAGAAAAATATACTTACAATAGAAATAGTCCCCGATAGTCCATGAGGCAGGATGCTTTATTTTAATATTATTGTCATTTATTATTGGATATAAATGACTCTTCAATGAGATTTAAAAACGATTTTGTTTTGTCTGGATACAATATAAATGGTCAATGCAATGTTCTGTATTATGACTTGCGACATTTTGGACATCATATTTTCCTAATTTTCCTGCATTTTACCATATCATACTTTCTATCACTCATTAAACATTCAACACACAAGACTCCATTTTTCACAGACTTTTACAATTTCGTTTACACAATAACATTCCACGTAACCATAGCATATACGTATGACTATGAAAGAAATTCAACTACTTACCTCAATTACAAATACATAACAATAGTACTTTTTGGATGCATTAGTGAAGAGGGTTCCATTTATTCAAACATTGTTTTGGTATAATGAAGAGATCAGAGCTGACTTATCCTCACGCATCAAAGTTGAACACAATGGCGATAAATTCAATGAATATCTACTAACTGAAATATTTACATCATATTCAAATGATAAATATCATTTGATAAAGAAAAAAAAATAGTTTTGTTAAGAATTAAAGTATTGTCTAAATGAAAAAAAAATGTGTATGAAGATAAATTCGGTGCACTCAAAATTTAGAAATTGGTAGTGCTGGAGTGATTTGACAATTATCAGTGATCTTTTATGATTGACTGTTTTGGTTTGACTGCTAATAGATAAATATGAGCGGACCTCCTGCAGCACAAATCATAAATCTAGCAAAAACATACACCTGCCTCACCAAAATGTGTCTGACAAAGATAGCCACGTGTAAAGAAAGTAGGTGAATGAGATTGTATATTAAACGGCCAGGTCTTTGCGTTTATGCTCATTATTCATTTTCATTATGAACCCCCACCCCACCTCCACCCCCATTGCGGTTGGAGAATGAATTCAGAATTCGTGCCAAAAGGTTTCATATTACAGCCGCTGTAGATATACAAAATCAGTTTGGGAAGTGACATATAGTTTTCTTGAAAATCACACTTTCCGAACAATCATTTAGTACATGTCTATCCTTAATACAAGGAATTACAAGCTCAAACTTATGAATGTACATGTGTAGGAAAATGTTGTCCCTCTATTAACCTATAATTGTTAGTATAATTTATGAATATATAAAGGTATATTTAAATGATGTTTTCCCATCAAATATACGGAATTGTGTCAGATTGAATTTTCACTGTTGATTTTTTGTCGTTTATTTTTCAAACTTGTCCCACCCTTATATTGTAAGACAAGCAATAAATTTAAAAAACAACAACAACAACCCAAATCTGGCATTTCATAACAAATGATTATTGTTCCAATTTGAGATTTATAATATTCAAAAGTTAAAGGAGAAGGTACACCATCATCACTAATATGTTAATTATGATTATTCTATAAGACTTAGGAATTCTAAAATGAGTAAGATCATGCATGAGATATTATAGCAGCTACTGATTACTTTGTTTGACCGTAGAGTTATTTAGTTGGTGATTTATGACCCGATTTCTAGGAAATGAAATGTGGGTCTATGTGTGGTTAATTATTTTTCTTCTTTTTTCACTAAAATTAAGTGAAATGAAACATGATCAGAAGGTGAGGAAGATGTGAGGCAATGTATGCATTGATATTGATATTGATTGATATTCTTCAGGAACTCATGTTCCTAGGATACCACATGAAAGCGTACATATATATGTAATCCTTATTTCCAATGTGGTCCTGTTTTGTTTGGCAGGTTAGGTAACCAACTGAGCCAGGGGTGTGTGGAGAGATCACACTAGCTATAGTTTTCAAACTAGGTGCAGGGCCGGATCCAGCGGGGGGGCTCGGGGGGCTCTAGCCCCCCCCCCCGCCTGCCATATTAGCCTTAAAGCCCCCCCCCCCCCCGCCCCTACAATTTAGCCCGCCCGCCAAAGATTTTTTCTAAAATGCATTTTCAAAAGATACTTTATTAAAAGTTTACTATTTTGACTATTTTGACGAACATCTACTGCCCCCGCACCTCCCAATCCCCCCTTCCCCAATACCATGACCCAACCGCACCAACCTCCCCCCCGCTCTCAAAATTTGAAAATTAGCCCCCCCCAGTCTCCAATGTGGAGGAAATTGATTTCTTGGCCAATTTATGGTTCGAAGTGGGAGGTGAGGCTTTCCTGCAAGTACATTTTATTTCAAACACCGCCAATTTCTGCACAAGTCTATTTTTTTATATCACCATACAATGCAGCATGGCGGCACATACAATTGTTTTTCCTAAAGCTAGGAATCATGGGAAATAAATAGACAATCAAACCAAACACGTGGCTGTTTTGCATATGCTTGAAGCTTTTTCGCCGTCTCAATAGAAATATTTCAGTACGATTTTTACCCACGTGGTGTCAGTCTCAATCAACGAAAGCTCTGTGATGCTAAGGCGTGGCAGAAAGAAATGATAAGGACTGATACTGTTTGTCTATTTTTTCCAAGAATGCAATTGTTTGTAGCCACCTTCTGGTTTTAGACAGGAACTACGATCGCACCCTAAATATTTCTATTAGAAAATAAGTGCATGTTTGGGACATGCTAGGGTCAGCGAAGCGGTCTTGTCTTGCTTTTTAATATAAATAGACTCAAACACCTAGAGCACTTCATGCAGGGCCCGTAGGTCACACATCCCGTATCTGTGTGGGTTTTTTTTGTTTTGTTTTTTAATATATGCACCCAAACAAGTGTCCAATAATATTGCTTCGTTGAACACGATAGTTTTCCCGGTGCCAAAGCGTAAAAAAGAAAAAAAATCTAGTAAGAATAAACGTAAATAAACATGTTCAAATCGCATATTATCGCGTTAATTCATAACACAATGCACCATAGATCATGAAATTTTTACGACTCATAAAAGTAGTAATCATCTTACGAAAATATAAGTAAGTAGCTTCATTTTAACACCTCAAACACTATTGTTGGTTCATTAATAGTTGGGCTACGATGGTTTAAACAAAATACATATACATACGGGATGGATGTGAAGTGCTCTGTTCTAAATAATCGGAATGAGAAATCTGGGCACAGTGCCAGATCTCGATCACCCAGCCTGACAGTGCTTCGTAGGTCCCAACAGAAAGTAAATGTTGACCGAGACTACAACCGCTTTAGAAAGTACCTGTTGAACTATAAGAGGACGCTGTGACTCCAGCCTCGGGGCTGATAGCCTCGTTCAACCGGACTCTGTGTACAGTACTTGGCCTGTTTGATCGAGGTTAGGGGGCTGGTTATAAGTGTACACGTGCAACGTCTCCCCGTAAACGTCTGCCGTGACACATGGACGTATCTCACGTAAACCTAGCATAATTTTACGTGTGACGTTATCGTATTACGTCTATTTTCGAGAAATGAATGCGTGTACTTGGAAAGTTTCACAAATGTATACTGTATGTAAACATATACAAACTAGATAATGTGGACTGACAGCATCATGATTACCTTATAATATTCCTGTAGACGATAACAGCGTGAGGCGGATATGCTGATATGGTGAGTGAACAAATGCATGTACTACGTAACGTGTATATCTTTCAGTACACGAGAAAAAATCGAAATTTACTCATTTCTGAAACCTAGTCCTAGATCTAACAAATTGACAGAATCTATATTTTTCAACATATGTACAGACATTCACCATGATCCTTCGACCATATTATGATACTTTGATATAGTTATAGGTTGATTTCCAACACAGGAGTATTCCTTGGAAAGTTTGTAGTACAGAATATTCTAGTATCGGTTTGATGTTAGATGTTAGGCAATGTGTACATTTGCATCACACGGTAATGGGAAATCGATTTCTTGGCCAATTTATGGTTTGAAGTGGGAGGTGAGGCTTCCATGCAAGTACATTTTACTAAAAAATACTATCAATTTCTGTACATATCTAATATAATATTGCTATATCACCATACAATGCAGCATGCAGCATGGTGGCACATGTTTGGGACATGCTAGAGTCAACTTTGAAGCGGTCTTGTCTTGCTTTTTAATATGAATAGACTCAAACACCTAGAGCACTTCACGGAGGGCCCGTAGGTCACACATCCCGTATCTGTGCTTTTTTCTCTTTTTAAAAATATAGAGCAACCAAACAAGTGCCTATTGAAACGAAAGTCAGTGTTGCATGTGAAGGTAATTTGGAAGATCGTGGAATCAAACTCACGGCCGTCCATCCATGATTCAGACCGGTCTTATATGTCATGGTCGGACGTGTTAACCCTAAATAATCCCCCCGTGAGAAAGTAGACAAGTCTCTTGACTTGCTGATATGCTGCCACGTCGCGCCGCCGACTGTTTGACACATCAGGCTATTTATAGCCTAAATAGACCAAAGCCTCGAGCGCACGATCCACACTGGCTTCGTGTTGGTTATGTTGTGATCAACGTAGGATGCATTGTGTCTCTGAACCACTGTCCAAACACCTAATAATGTTGCTACATTGAAAACGATAGTTTTCCCGGGCCAAAGCGTAAAAAAGAAAAAAATCTAGTAAGAATAAACGTAAATAAACATGTTCAAATCGCATTATCGCGTCCTACGGGATGTGCGTGTTAGTTCATAACACAATGCACCATAGATCCTGAAATTTTTACGACTCATAAAAGTAGTAAATATCTTACGAAAATATAAGTTAGTAGCTTCATTTTAACACCTCAAACACTATTGTTGGTTCATTAATAGCTGGGCTACGATGGTTTAAACAAAATATATATACATACGGGATGGATGTGAAGTGCTCTGTTCTAAATAATCGGAATGAGAAATCTGGGCACAGTGCCAGATCTCGATCACCTAGCCTGACAGTGCTTCGTTTACGAGTGTAGGTCCCAACAGAAAGTAAATGTTGACCGAGACTACAACCGCTTTAGAAAGAACCTGTTGAACTATAAATAAGAGGGAGGACGTTGTGACTCCAGCCTCGGGGCTGATAGCCTCGTTCAACCGGACTCTGTGTACAATACTTGGCCTGTTTGATCGAGGTTAGGGGGCTTGTTATAAATGTACACGTGCAACGTCTCCCCGGAAACGTCTGCCGTGACACATGGACGTATCTCACGTAAACCTAGCATAATTTTACGTGTGACGTTATCGTATTACGTCTATTTTGGAGAAATGAATGCGTGTACTTGGAAAGTTTCACAAATGTATACTGTACATGTAAACATATACAAACTAGATATGTACTTTAATGTGGACTGACAGTATCATGATTACATTAACATAATTTTAATTATAAGATAATATTCCTGTAGACGATAACAGCGCGAGGCGGATATGGCGATATGGTGAGTAAACAAATGCATGTACTACGTAACGTGTATATCTTTCAGTACACGAGAAAAAATCGAAATTTACTCATTTCTGAAACCTAGATCTAACAAATTGACAGAATCTATATTTTTCAACATATGTGCAAACATTCACCATTAGCTACATGATCCTTCGACCATATTATGATACTTTGATATAGTTATAGGTTGATTTCCAACACAGGAGTATTCCTTGGAAAGTTTACTACAGTAGTACAGAATATTCTAGTATCGGTTTAATAACTTTCCTCGCATTATTTACGTTTGATTTAATTTTTGATGCAATATCTCATTGAAGAATATAACTTACTTTGGTCGCCAATTTGACAAGAAACGTGAGTGAGAGAGTTTCACTTTTGATCTCATTGCATATTTAAACTTAAAGCCTTCAATAATTATATTTAGTGTTTTGTTATGTAAAAAGCATGGAATAATTACATTCTATCGGTATTAATCACATTTAAACTTTCATTTTAGGGAAAGATCATAAATAACGATCCGGGGGGGGGGATTGTCCACTTTTTGGGGCTCGAAGAAAAGTTAACCGACCCCCCGTCCCCCCATCAACATTGTAGAAAGTTGAGTGAACACCTCCCCCCCCCCCGCTAGAGAAAAGGTCCTCTATACAGTCATTGCATTGCTAAAAGAGAAAATATTTGAAAAGATAAACCGTAGCGTGATAAAAAAAAAAAAAGTTCAGCGACCTCCCCCGAAAGGAATTCCCCACACACCTTTTTGGATTACCCCCCCGGTATCATAAATTATGGTCGTTCCCTTAGTTTGAATGGATGAGAAATGAAGCGATCCACAGCAAATGATACACCATTTGTCACACTAGATTTGTTTTCATGCACTTTTGCACTGGCTACAATTCCAGAACAATTTCTTGGAGATAGGCATCCATGTTGCATTATGTGGACAGTTAGTGAATGTGCAACATTCCTGTGCTTTATCTATTAGTAGTGACAGGAATAAATGACATATTCCTGGTAGTGAGGAATCCAAATAATCAGAGGGCACTTTTTACATAAACTTCAGTATCTGGTCTGCTTATAGTTGCTCAAATGGGCTGGGACTAATGTTGTACTCAAATGAGTATTTTTCTAGTTTTAAATGTTAATGAAATGCTTCATTCAAACATGTTTTTGCCTTGCATTTAATTTCCGGCAAACTGTTGTCACATAATTGATGGTTGTAAAATATAGTTTTAGCGTTAGTATCTTTGGATACTAAATGTTGGATATGTAGGCTAAAGCAAAAACAACAAAAAAATACTTGTATACCAAATTGAGCACTTACTCTACATTTGGATCGATGTTTCGAATAACCTGAACACCGCCAATAACTTGGGCGTGACGTCTACAATCGAATGCAAAAAATGCTCCTCCTTTTACAAGTCTAGATCTACCCAATTCTAAACTTAAAGTATAAGTCTTCAAAATGCAAGGGGTGGGGTGGGGGTGGGGGGTCCTGGCTGCTTAGCCAATGTCCCAACAAAGCAGCCGTTTGACCAATGAGACCCGGGTAAAGTCATCTGACTAGTGGTTGTGAAGCCATCATTAGTTCTTATGACGAAGCTTGCTGTGAAATAAACACTATGATATTGGTTTTAAGTTCATAGAACTGAGAAATTAAAAATCAAAGTCAAATGAAAAACAGAAAATTATTTGGATCCGTGAATGATGATAAGATAAGATGTGCTGAGACCTCAATCCAGCCACTTTGTATGTCAGGCTTTCAGAGATTTTACTCTAATCACGGTGTATACCAAGGATGGGCGCAATACTTAAAACGAAATTGAAATACTAATTTTTGCAATACTGTTGTATACCAATCTTTCAGAACATCCTCTCATCTCAGAGCGCAGAAACCGTGGAAAAGGCGCCGCCATGAGGAGGGAAGTCCTGGGTCGAAGGACGTGCTTGGTCATGCTCCTGATGCTGCCTTGCTCAATCGGCATCGCCAGCAAGCTGGAACCGTATCAAGACACTACATGGCTAAAGGATGGTGGACACTCTTTGGCCACTTGTAAGGATAACGTTACTAAAAGTCACACATTTCGGTGTGATTTTGAGTCCAACACTACGTGTGGCATGGACAAGGTACTTGGTCAAGGGTTCGCTGTTCAATCTGAGTTGAAGAGTAAGGTAATTATAGAGGCGTTATACGGTGAACTTTTCATATATCAATATTTAAAGGAAAACGAAACTGATGATCAGATTGCCTCCACACCATTTGTACACTTGCAGAACCCTACTCAAGGGGCTTGCTTTCAATTCGGTTACAATTTGTATATACATGTAGCTTCGGAGTGTGCATCATTTCATCTTTACGCTTTAGACAGAAACTTGTCCCTTGTGCAAGAAACGAACTTGTCGGCACTCGTAAGGGAAATGGATTCAACGTGGCATAATCACAGTGTTTTTATCAATACCTCCAAATGGACCTCTCCCTTTTCTGTCAAGATCCGACTTGTATTAGACCGTACTAATTGCGGGAAGAAGAAAGCCCTACTTTTGTTGGACCATCTTTGTTTAACAACGGGACCGTGTGCTGAGGCAGAAGCTAAGTGTCGGGGGGAGGTGGACATATGTTCAGTGAAAGGGACCGGTGGTTCTGCATCAAATGATACTCTTTCTACATCTAGTAGTACGAGCACAGGCTCTGGAAATAGTTCTCAAATCAAGAACGACAATGAAATTCAAGGTGATGAGGGTAACGAGAATGCAAATGGTAACACTGAGGGTGGTAATGATGAGGGTGGTAATGATGAGGTTGGTAATGATGAGGTTGGTAAAAATGAGGTTAGTAACGATGAAGGTGGTAAAAATGATGGTGGTAATGATGAGGGTGGTAATGATGAGGTTGGTAAAAATGAGGGTAGTAACGATGAAGGTGGTAAAAATGATGGTGGTAATGATGAGGGTGGTAATGATGAGGTTGGTAAAAATGAGGGTAGTAACGATGAAGGTGGTAAAAATGATGGTGGTAATGATGAGGGTGGTAATGATGAGGTTGGTAAAAATGAGGGTAGTAACGATGAAGGTGGTAAAAATGATGGTGGTAATGATGAGGGTGGTAACGATGAAGGTGGTAAAAATGATGTTGGTAATGATGAGGGTGTTAAAAATGATGGCGATAACAATGAAGTTGGTAAAGATGATGGAGGTGCGGAGATGCGAGGAGGCACCACCACGACGCCTGTTCCGCCGGGTGGCGGGGTGGTGGGCTGGTGGAACCGTCAGGGCCCGATGGCGTATGCCGTGGTGGGCGCCATCGCGGTCCTGCTGGTGGCTGCGCTCGTCATCGTCCTCTTCCTGCTGAACAGGAGGTGGGGCAGTGGGGACAAGGACGCCGAGGACTTGACGCAGACGGAGACGGAGACAGACTTTACCGACGGGGAGAATTAGTGTTGGGAAGAAAGGCATCTTTCGTAGTGGATCTTTAGAAGTCGTTTGGTTACAAAGTTTGTAAAGTTTGCTAGGTACGAGCACTCTGAGTATCAGATGTCAAGCAAATTTACCTCTGCAATGTTTCGCCTGAGGGTGGATTAACGTAATTTATGTGACCCGTTTAAATACTGCAACCTGATTGGTTGAACCCGCCACACCCATCTGATACTCAGCTGTGATTGGCCACTTGACCTCATTAATATTCATCACTGCCAGTGATGATTATAGATTAACAGCCTTGTGTTTAGACCAATCATTCACGAATGGTAAAAAATATGAAAACTCCAAAAACATACTATCTAATATAAATTGTATGGTTATTGATATGTTTGAACGTTTCACACCAAATTGTATGATTATTGGAATATTGCATATCAAATTTTATGGTTATTAGAATATGTCACTTCAAATTGTATGATTATTGGATTTATTGAACATTTTACATTAAATTGTATGGTTATTGGAATATTTCTCGTCAAATTCAATGAGTTTTTAATATTTTATCAAATTGTATGATTTTGGGAATATCTCATGTCAAATTATATGGTTATTGGAATATTTTGCGTCAAATTGTTTGATTATGTGAATATTTCAAATCAAATCTTATGGTTATTGGAATATTTCACATCAAATTGTATAGCTATTGGAATATTTCACTTCAACCGGTATGGTTATTGGAATATTTCAAGTCAAATTGTATAATATTGGGACAGATTAAATCTGGTAATATTCATCAAGATACATGGTATGTGCATAGTTGCATTAACTAAGTATGTAAATTCTTCAAGAAATAAGAGTATTTTGAAAGGTATGCATGTGAATGTTACATGTTGCTTGAATATTTAGATGATGAATATGTGTACAGAACTAATACTTTATTATTGAGGATATGACGGTTAAACCTATGAGGAGAATCATGTGCTCATTCATTTGTTGTCTTTCATTGATGTACTAGAGACAGTATTTTCACCAGGCCTGTTTCAATGGGTGGAAGTAGCCAATCGGTGTTGTCATACATGTAATGCCTAAAACACATCAAATCGCCTCTCGAAGCATACTTGACTGTCTAAGGCGCATAACTACTTTTGATTTTTCACTCTAGACATGTTTGTATGAAGAAAATGTTAATCTTAAAAATAAGTTGAAATGAATATTTGTTTAGACTAATCAATTCTTTAAGTTACATGGATATTTGGACACAATAATGTCTTCTTCGTGTATATGAATATTTTGATGGATTAAATAAACTCCTTCATGCATAAATATTTGTACAGAATATACACATGTATTCTAAATGTGCAATGTGTATATGAATATCCAGACAGAGTAATATGTCGATATTTCAAAGATATATGAGACACTAGCGCACCCTTACTACTTTGGAGGCCTTTTTTGAGTGTGATAAATGGACGTCCCATAAAGGTAACCAAGTAATAGAAAATGTGGTGCACTTTCTTGTGTTTAGACCAATCATTCACGAATGGTAAAAAATATGAAAACACAAACGTACTGTCAAATATGAATTGTATTGTTATTGAAATGTTTGAACGTTTTACACCAAATTGTATGGTTATTGAACTATTTCATATCAAACTTTATGGTTATTAGAATATGTCACTTCAAATTGTATTATTATTGGATTTATTGAACATTTTACATTAACTTTTATGGTAATTGGAATATTTCTCGTCAAATCCAATGAGTTTTGGAAAATTTTATGTCAAATTGTATGATTTTGGGAATATCTCATGTCAAATTATATGGCTATTGGAATATTTCACGTCAAATTGTTGATTATGTGAATATTTCACATCAAATTTTATGGTTATTGGAACATTTCAAGTCAAATTGTATAATATTGGGACAGATTAAATATGGTAATATTCATCAAAATACATGGTATGTGCGTATTTGGATTAAATAAGTATTTAAATTCTTCAAGAAATAAGAGTAATTTGAAAGGTATGGATGTGAATGTTACATGTTGCTTGAATATTTAGATGATGGATATGTGTACAGAACTAATACTTTAATTATTGACGATATGACGGTTAAGCCTGTGAGGAGAATGTTGTGCTCATGCATTTGTTGTCTTTCATCGATGTACTAGAGACAATATTTTTACCAGGCCTGTTTCAATGGGTGGAAGTAGCCAATCGGTGTTGTCATACATGTAATGCCTAAAACACATCAAATCGCCTCTCGAAGCATGCTTGACTGTCTAAGGCGCATAACTACTTTTGATTTTTCACTCTAGACATGTTTGTATAAAGAAAATGTTAATTCTTCAAAATAAGTTGAAATGAATATTTATTTGTTTAGACTGATCAATTATTTATGTTACATGGATATTTAGACAAAATAATGTCTTCTTCAGGAATATGAATATTTGGATAGATTGAATAAACTCATTCATGCATAAATATTTGTTAGGAATAGATACATGTTTTCTAAATTTGCAATGTGTACATGTATATGAATATCCGGACAGAGTAATAGGTCGATATTTCAAAGATATATGAGACACTAGCACACTCTTACGACTTTGGAGGCCTTTTTTGAGTGTGATAAATGGACGTCCCATAAAGGTAACCAAGTAATAGAAAATGTGGTGCACTTTCTTGTGTTTAGACCAATCATTCACGAATGGTAAAAAATATGAAAACACAAACATACTGTCCAATAGAAATTGTATGGTTATTGAAACGTTTGAACGTTTCACACCAAATTTTATGGTTATTGGAATATTTCATATCAAATTTTATAGTTATTAGAATATTTCACTTCAAATTGTATGATTATTGGATTTATTGAACATTTTACATTAAATTGTATGGTTATTGGAATATTTCTCTGCAAATTCAATGATTTTTGGAATATTTTATGTCAAATTATATGGTTATTGGAATATTTTGCGTCAAATTGTTGATCATGTGAATATTTCACATCAAATTTTATGGTTATTGGAATATTTCATGTCAAATTGTATAATATATTGGGACTGATTAAATATGGTAATATTCATCAAGATACATGGTACATTATGTGCATATTTGGATTAACTAAGTATGTAAATTCTTCAAGAAATAATAGTATTTTAAAAGGTATGCATGTGAATGTTACATGTTGCTTGAATATTTAGATGATGAGTATGTGTACAGAACTAATAAATAGATCTACATTGTAATTTAATTATTGATGATATATGAATATTTGGACGGTTAAACCTGTGAGGAGAATGTTGTGCTCATTCATTTGTTGTCTAAAAAAATGAAAACACAAAAACACACTGTCTAATATATACTTTATTAATCACTCCCTGACTTTCAACATACTTCCATTCTGCCACCAAACAACAAGAATCATCCATACAATACTAGTCACACTTCCATAAAATATATCAAATTGAACACATTAAATTTGTATTATTTCTGAAATTATACATTAAAATACTTCTCATTCCACAAATTATGATACTATGGATCCATACACAAATTAACTTGTCCTTTGCTGTGCACATTAATTAGCTAATTGCATTTTTAAAGACAATCTCATTACAGTATTGCAAGCAAAATAAGTGTAATACAGTTTAGGTGCCTACAATACACACTTGAGGCACTGGATATGAAGAATTTCATAAATATGGGTATTGATATACTTAGTAATTGCAAATATCGTACTACATGTACGTGTTACATCATTCCATGCATGAAATATACAAAGTTTCACGTTGATTATACTTACTAATAAGCATATTACAATATAAAACTCACACTGCCTGTTTTCCATTTACTTAGTACACACACCAGCCATACTATTTCAAACACAAGAGTTTAAACCAAAGCCATTCATCTCCTGTGCCATGACGACGGTCCCATTACAACTCCCACACACTCTTACACATACAAGCTCGACTAGCTCAAAGCACTAACTACCAAGCCCAAATACGAACCCAAGTTCATTACACTAGTGCCATACCAAGTCACCAGTTTCTAGCCCCCAATATGGGAATACACAGTTGCACACTTCACTACATGCAAGTCTGAATATAACCTGCTGTCAGTCCAAATAACACCTTGACCGGCAAAGACATCCCTGTGGCGAACTATGACCCCTCCCCCGTTCACGTGGGGGGCACGGGCCGGGGGGCCGGGAGCTGGGGCACCTTGATGGCCGGCTGGAGCTGACTTGACCGCTTGGTGGTGGTCAGCTCGAGGGGCGCGTCGTAGCCATTGTTAAGGTTTGTTGTCGTTGACGATGAGGACGGACTGTTCATTGAAGACACGCTGGCAGGGTAGGACGACGATGGAGCGTGAGTGGCCGAGTCCATTGACGAGGACGCGATCACGGGGGCGGACACTGCTGAGGAGGAGGATGCGGAAGAGGCGAATACAGGATATGTGCTGAAATGTGCGCCGTGACTGATACTAGTGTTCGTGGGCGCAGCGGAGGAGGAGATGATACTGCTGCTTGACGTGTAGGAGGAGGAGGGCTGGCTGGACGAGGTGAACACTGACTGGCTGCTTGTCTGGCTCGCTGCCTGGCTGTGGGCGGCAGCCACACACATCTGCTGGTACAGCTTGCTGCTGCCGACCATGTTAATGTTTATTGTGTTCTGCATGTTGGGCTGCTGCTGCTGTGGTTGTTGTTGTTGATGATGCTGTTGTTGTTGCTGCTGCTGCTGCTGTTGTTGCTGTTCCTGCTGCTGCTGCTGCTGCTGTTGCTGCTGTGGTTGTTGCTGTGGTTGTTGCTGTTGTTGCTGTTGCTGCTGCTGCTCTGGTCTCTGACTGGCCATCATTGTCTGTGGCTGACCATTGTTCCGCGCCATGACCATCTGACCGTTGATGAACTGACCCATGGCTGCCTGCTGCTGAGGGTTCATCATGCTCGCCTGAGGAGGCATCATCATCATCATCTGACCGTTGTTATTGACATGCATCATCTGGGGCTGACCATTATGCATCACTTGCTGCTGCTGGTTCGGAGCCATCTGCTGCTGCTGCTGCTGCTGCTGCTGCTGCTGCTGCTGCTGCATTCCTGGAGGAGACGTGTTCATCATCTGCATGCCCTGGTTGACCATCTGACCACCGGTCATATACGGCATCCCCTGCTGCGGCATACTGCCCCCGCCGCCCGCCTGCTGACCAGCCATGACCATGCCCTGCTGACCACCAACCATACCGTTCGTCGCCATCATCTGCTGTCCTCCATTCGGGTGCATCAGCATCTGACCGCCATTGTGCACAAACACCATCTGACCGTTATGATTGACCATCGTCATCCCGCCGTTATACGGCGAGTTGACCCAACCGTTCTGCGTGGGCACCATGGCCCCCATTGGGTTATTAGGGTTGTAAAAACGCGGCAGCGGGGCGAGACCTTTGGGCAAAATGCGCGCGATCTTCGGCGGCGTGCTCTGCATCTGGTCTTTGGGCACTTTGGGCGGCCGGCCGCGTTTCCGCTTCACGATGTTCTCCATGGGGTTGGCGCTCTTGCGCTTGCTGGCATCTTCCTTCTTGGACGCGACTTGCGAGTCCTCGGCGGTGGTGACGATCTTGGTGGTGACGTTGCTGGAGACCACCTGGGCTGTGGTGTTGGTGGCGGCCAGGGGCTGCACGGTGTACACGGGCAGGGGAACCTCGGGGCGATTGGCGGGGAGAGGAGGAGGCGGCTGCTGGAAGCAGTTGGCGTGATTTACAATGATTTATTTAGATCAACAGAAATAGCATGTATACAAGATTTATATATTTTGTGAAAGCTCAATCATAGCTAATTGTGTTGGTAGATTATAACATTTACATTTAGCATTGCAATGGAACATTGATATATACTGAAACAAAAGAGTGGATATAAAAAAATGCCATGAAAATTTCAATAAAGAACAGTGACTAATTTTAAGGTTGTACAGCCTCTTATAGGCACAAAACAAATGGCGTCTATCTATAATTGCCAAACTAACATAAATAAATATATAAGAAAAAAGCTAATTCTCCAAACCTGTGGCTTTGTGACTTGCGTCAACGTCCCAAGCTTCCTCTGCTGTTGTTGCTGCTGCTGCTGTTGCTGCTGCTGCAATGCTGCCTGGTTTTCCTTATCACTGTGAGCGCTGTCACTTCGCTCAAACGAGTCCGGCTCGATGATGACGAGTCGCGGAGTGTCGTCCGATGAGTAATCCAGCGACTTGCTGTGGTCCGTATCGCTGATGCACACTGTGTCAGCCGTGGTTTCCGGAGCTGCGTCCTCATTCTGGAACTCAGCATCCTCTACCGACGAGTCATTGGCACACGGAGTCTCGTCCACGGACATGTCAAGTTGGTCCGGTTCATTTTGTACACTAAACTTGGGCGTCTGTGGCTGCTCTTCGCTGCCATTGTTATCAGCCGGAATATTGTCTTTCTCGCCCGCGTCATCTGACAAGTATCCGAGCACCTTATTGATGGCGTCCTGTAGCTGTGGATCATCCTCCTCCGAGGCTTTCGCCTTCGCCCGCTTTGCTCCGCCATTCTTGGGCATGATTTTCCCAGTCCGTTTGCCCTTTTTGGAGAAAAGCTGCTTCTCCAAGTTTTGCGGCTTTGACACTTTATTCTGACACACGGTGCTTTCCGCCGGCCTGTCGGGAGTGATCACCACGATCTTGGCCAGCGAGTTGTTATGCCCCAGGTCCGACGTCGTATCCATCGGAGGCGGTGTCGCGGTATCCGCGTGCATGTCACCGTTATCCTCTTCTTCGCTCGACACGGCAGCGGAACTTTCCACAGTCTGAGTAGCATCAGCATTAGTCTGTTCCACCGGAGCGGCTGTCACCGTTAAATCCATCGCCTCCTCACCACCATCACCATCACCATCACCACCCCCACCCTGAGTCTGCATCAACTGCGCCTCCAGCAAACTCCCCGATGGTTTCCTCTCCGTCGCCCCCGACTCAACACCCAAACCCTCCGACGAAACCACCACAGAAGAAGACGACGATGGCACGGAGCAAGGCACGAGGACCACGGTGGCCGTGGCGATGGTGTGCGTGCCGGACACGCACTCCTGCTGCGTGTGGGTGGCGCTGTATCGCCTCTCGAGGGCGGGGGGTCGCGGCAGCAAGTCGCGGTCCACCACGATGTAGTACAGCTGCAGCGGCTGCAGGCGGCGCCACCCGTAGATGTGCGCGATGTCCATCAGAGTGAAGTCATCTGAGAGAACCTCGTCAGAGTGCACGATGCCCACCTGGAGGGATGGTACGTCTCAGGTCAAGTTGTATGATTATTGGAATGTTTCACTTAAAATTGTATGGTTATTGGAATGTTTCATTTCAAATTGTATGGTTACTGGAATTATTGAACATTTTATATGAAATTTTATGGTTATTGGAATATTTCTCATAAGATTTTATGGTCATTAGAATATGTCATATCAAATTATATGATTATGGGGATATTTCACCTCAAATTATATGGCTATTGGAATGTTTCACTTCAAATTGTATGGCTATTGGAATATTTCAGTTCAAATTGTATAATAATTGGAATATTTCATTAATTCAGCCTCCAACAGGTAGCTATAATTTACTTCACCATGAGTTCCATGCACTCACCCTGTGCTGCGGCTGGAGGTCGTACTTGAGGAAGATGAACTTCTTGAGGAGTCCGATGGTGAAGCCGGCGGGGCAGAGCAGGAAGCGGCGTGACTCGCTTGGGGTCCAAGCGACCGCGGAGTCCGGGGCAGAGAGGGAGGAGCCGTTCTGGTACGGAGGCAGTCTACAGGGGGACAATGTAAGAGTTCATTACTGATGCAGTGTGGTATTGATACATAGGGCTGGCAGAGATTCTGATGGTCTTGTACGGGAGGCAGCCTGGGAGGCAGATATAGGAGTTGTAGATAATACTGATGCATTATGCGATTTATACAATTGCTGGCACTCTGCAAAGGGGGACAATGTAAGAGTTAGTACTGGGTGGGGGGCGCAGACAGGGATGACAACGTTCTGGTACGGAGGCAGTCTACAGGGGGGACAATATGGGAACATGTAATACTAATGTAAACATTACACGTGTGATTGATTGCATGCAAGGCTGTGTGACTGTTTGTATGTTAGGCTATGTGTCTACCTGACAGCGCACTGGTTCTATGTTAGGCTGAGTGACTGGTTGTGTGTAAGACTGAGTGACTGGTTGCATGTTGGGCTGTTTGCCTGTGTGGCTGCCTGCCTACCTGACGGTGTGCTGGATGCACACACTGATCTTCTCGTCCTCCACCAGCACGGACTTCTCGTCCAGCTCGCCCTTCTCCTCCTTGGACAGACGAGACATCACGGGGTCTGGAAGTGTAAGGGTGAGAGTACAGTGATAGAGGCGAGACAAGGGTACGCATAGTGATAGTGTGATGGATTAAAAGAGAAAGGAAACTTCAATTAACACCATCTCTATAAGAGACATTAACGCGTCTAAAAGAACAAGGGTGAGTATACATAGACAGAGAAATTGACTGAAATAGGAAAATAACCTTCGATTATTCATTATAAAGGTGGCTCATTCAATAGAGCTAGCCATACTTGCCGATGTGTTACGATTTTTATTAGGGGCCAGGGGATCTAAAACCATGAAACCATTGCTACTATTACATCTATTTTCAATTTCAAGCACCCCCCCCCCAAAAAAAAAAATAAAATAAAGAAATAAATAGATAAAGAAAACAAAATAAAAACACAAAAAACACGCACAAAACAAACACCATTCCCCTAGCTTTAAGCCATGACAAACGGTTGCCTCCTTCGCTCCACTGTACTCCACAGACCGCCCCCCCAGCTCACGTTACGCCCGTCACCTCTCTGCCCGCACTCAAACCCCCAGAGAGGGGACAAAGTGGGTGATGGCGGGGGTCAGTGTAGGTGACCACGGGTCATCCATCATCCTGACAGCTGCCGCCAGTAGGCCGTGGTCTTTATAAAGACGCTGATACTGCAGCCCGTAATTGGAATTTGACTCTTGCCTTTGGTTTCATATAATGCACTTTGGTGTATAGTAGATAAGTTGGCTTAATATCGGGTATAGAGAACATACATAATTATCCCTCTTTATAAATAATAATGATAACTTACACAAATTAGTCCATTCTCATAAGGAGCGATCACTTCTCCATTTGTGGTAGCAACCAACACGTGTAAACCATCCCTTTATAAATGTATACTAGTACTTCATTAGCAGTAATAACTGGAGCTGCCATTCCAATATTATCCTGAGATGCATATACATCATTGCATGTATCAGTTATGGTGTATGCACTCCTTATAGAGGGTGATTTCATCCTTAAAACATGCTATTATCCTTATAGAACTAACTTGTATTTTCAGCATTTAAGAAATGTGCCACATTAAGACCCAAGCCATTCTATTAGTAAAGTCATCAACATGCAAGTTTGTGGCAAGGATTTCACAGGAATCCCTATGTCTCTGATAGTCACGTTCATCTATTAACCTCGCATTCGTCAAGTTTTCAATAAGTGATACATCAACGTCAGAGGCGCATTCAACTTGCGCATATTTTCAATCAAGCACTTGTCAAATAGACGAGTACAGTGTTACTTTCAATTAAGTCCACCTCTATATAGCGATCGCCTCTATAAGAAGACCACTGTACGCAGACCCAAAACCTCCATAAAGAGACCACCACAAACCTCCATACACAGACCACTTCCCTATTGAGAACACTTAAAGTCAGTGCAAGGTGTGGTCTCAATAGAGAGGTTGCATCGTAGCTGTACCGGGTTTGAAAGCATCTATAGCAACTTAATCACTGTCACTGAAAGTAATTGATTTCTGGTAGTTTTTGGCCTGCCATCTGGTGGGAATATCTAAATACGGTTAATGATCACTATTTGCACTTGCGTCTATTCTAAAGCTGGTTCATCTTTGTTAATATCAAGGTTGCTACATTTTTAGGTGTTATTATATCAATTTTGTTGTGAAGTATGTCACCAGAGTGAGGTCTCATGACAGTTTATTCTTCACTCTAATAATTTGTTTACGGTGTATTGTTCTTCAGAGTAATAACATTCAATCCTTTGTTATAGGTAATGTTGTATGGAATTATAGTATATTTCAATTCAAACACACCTTTATATTAACGTATTTGTAATCTATAATAATAAGTTTCTAATACGGAGATGATTTAGCATGATATGTTAGTATAAGTTGAAAATGATCTATATTAACATATTTGTAAGTTATACGTTTCTTACCTGGTTGTGGGTTACTCTTGTAGAAATCTCTGCGCCTTGTCATCTCATCTACAACAACACAAAGGGGATGATGTATCGATATGTACTGTGTGCCATAGCAGGGGGAAGTCAATGTGACAGTGGATTCAATGGGAGAATGAAAACAATTCTAATCCTGCCTGTCAGTTCTCTACGCCAAGAAGAATGTGACTTGTGTATTGTGAGAACAGCAGAAAGATTGGTGTATTGTGAGAACAGCAGAAAGATTGGTTATTCTTGGAAAATCTAACAATAGATCATAATTTCCTTTTGGCTATTACCAAGGCACTTTAGATGAGGTTTAAGTAAAGAATTCTTAATTTAATGCAGTAAATTGTATGTAGCCTACATCAATGAATGTATCTAGTGTCTTTATTATAATTATATTCTATGAGCAAACCTATACAAAATATTATTATAATTAGCAGATTGGATATAAAAACTTCTTGTAAAATTACAAGCATGCATGATGTTGGCTGGCGTCATATTTTTGCCACACAGAATCCAATTTCACTTTTGAAATAAAATATGTTTGAATTAGGTCTGCATTTCCAGCCTGGGGCAATGGTTTGCAATGCTGAGATTTAAATTTCACTGGTTATTATATGGTGTCAATGGGTAATGTACATTAGCCAGCAGATGGTGGTGATGTTTAACCTTTGGCGGGTGGTGTTTAAAGTCTGACCAATAATCATTGTTATTAGTCCATTAATGGCATATTACACTTTCTCACCAGTAGGCCTAGTAATGCAAACTTATCACTCTACATGCGTTAAGTGTGACACGGCCGTTTTTTCTAGCCTTTTTAACATGTAAAATGGATATATCAAAATCCTTATCTACGGACACTAGACGCATAGGCAGATCCAGGATGGGAAAGGGGGCACGGGCCCCCTTTACCACAGAAAATATCTATTTTCATCATATCCTTTTTAAGTACCCCCCCCCCCCCTCCCAGCCACAATTTTCTGAAAACATTAATCTGTCTGTAGGATACACGCACATTCTTTCTATCCGGACATCATATCAAAAAGTGTATGTTTAAAAAAAGGGGCAAAATGTCACGGCACGTATTTTCGGACCCCGTGTAAGGCCCTTAACTTACTTTTGAAGAGACCCGGAACAATCTTGTAGACGAGATCCTGAAGGGTCTTGTCAGATCTGAAAGCAGATAGCCACATAAATGTTACAAACTATGTATAGCATAGCAGGGTATTCAAGGTTCTGTGCATAGGTAGACTTATGCAATACCACCTCTTTATCCATACCACAATTTGATTGGACTCCATGTGGTTTGTTAGAGAGGTGGTCCCTATATGGAGGTTCACGTTTTTCTCTTTATGAAGGTTTGGCACCATGAGAAATGGTCTTATTTTGGAGGTCGTGCAGAAAAGTGTGTTGTCTTAATTGATGGTTACATTATACATTCAGTGATAGCTATGGATGGTGGTTAGTATGTAAATGATGTATTGCAACTCATGATTATATCAGATGGATCAATTCGTAATGAGTTTTAATTACAGGGCCTGTCTTTTATAAAGACAAAGAACAACACAGTGATGACCATTATCAACTTCCTTATTAGTGACAGAATAGTTGTAAATTATGTATAAATTATCTGTCTGTTGAAATCTTGACACCCTCATGTACAAGACTCTAGTACTGAGTCTGAACACATTGATGGGTCTCTAAGATATACGTGATAAACGTTAAATCTACACTTTGACATGTTCCCCCAACCCCTACAATTGGTGAGCAATCCCCAATCCATACAATCACTGTAGACTTCATACTTGATATATAGATAAATAAATGTAGATGTGATAGTTTATAGACGTGATCAAAGGCTTGTTCTCACGACTTTACAGAAATAAGGGACCAGATTTTTACGAACTGCACGTAATATAAGTGGGTGTATGCGGGGTGCGTGTGTCACATCGCCTGATGTTGAGGAATGTGTGTGTACGTGCGTGTGGTGTGTCTCTACCCACCTTACATTATGGTAGTGTGTGAGTTTGTATGGTTTGTGAGGTGCGTGCACGTGTACGTGTGTGCGTGCACGTGTGTACCCACCTGATGTTGAGTAGGGGCCGCGTCTTATGGACCTGGACGTCACAGATGGGGCAGTACTTGCTCGTCTCCAGGTAACGGACGATACACGAGCGGCAGACTGTAACCATGGAAACGCACATTCAGTAGGGTGATATAGGATACTAGCAGGTGCCTAACACAAGGGAAGGCATACCTAGAGAACTGTCCTCAAAGTAGTAAATACTATGCCCATTATGAGAATACTGCCCATTGAATGGACCTTGCTGTGGTGAATATAATAACATGTACCCAGTCACCCTTTTGACTTTAAATAGCAGAGGAAATCTTGGTTTTGTTTAAAGCTATAATACCCTGATAGCATTCATCATAGATGTAGCTGTTTAATAATACGTTGTTATTTGTTGGGCATGTTCATGCAAGTTCATGCATTAACTTAACTTGTGTTATCGTAATAACCCAGTACTAGTACTTTAAAGCATACAGGCACAATACAATTGATAGGCAGAATAAAGGATGAATAGAAATATCACAGGCAGACAGCAAGATACGTGTTAAAGTAATGCTCTCAAACCCCTAATCGGCCTACAATCTTTTAATGACTACAGCCTGAATGGGTTTAATAAATGTGCTTATCAGTGGCGTCTGATAGAGACTGATATGTACAAATTACACGCATCCATCATGGTAAGAATATCCTCAGTTAAATATACAGTACACAATAGGTGTGGGAGAGATTGTAGCAGCCTATGGCTGTGTAGCTACAACGAATTGGTGTATTTGTCATTGTGTTGGGCAACTTTATATTTTTAAATTATCGCTTAACTATTATAATCTAGTTTCTGTTATATGTATCGAAATGAAAATATCCTAAACAAGTATAGATGTATGTACTTACATAACCAGAAACCCATAAGAGTCTCAATGTATTTTATATAAAATGCATAAGGCAATATGCTAATTAATGTATACTTGTACAATCAGAAACCCATAGTCGTCTAATGTATTTTATAAACAAATATAATACACCCGGAAAATCTGGTTATGTTAAACAAGGGCAGCGGCTTATATTTACTTAACATTAGCTTAACATAGTGCATCAAGGTCTAACAACATAATGATTGTCAACGTGTTATGTGTATCAATAGGACAACTGTGGTAAATGGCAAGAGCCAGGAATACATAGAACACTATCTCTACAATAACAACAGTCACCGATTTAGCAACCAGAGATTCAAACGCAGAGACAGTTATCACCTGTCAATCATCACAAGTCACCCAATGACAAAGAGCGGAAACTGGGTCAGCGCGACCTACTTTCACCAGCCCGCCATCTAAAACTCGATATCACTGTTTACATAGAAAGGGAAGTTAACGGTCGGAACAGATGGCGTAACACGGTGTTTGTATAGAGTTTATTATATTACGGCAGTGGGTAAATGGAAATAACGTATTGCAGTAGAACATGAAATTTAGACCACTTTTACAATAGGAGCATGGCTTGTATCTTGGTTTTGTTGATTGTTACGGACAATAACAATACTTATACTTGCTGGTCTTCGCAGCTACTTACATTTGCCTGTTTTACGACTTGACGCTCGGCGGGAGAAAGTTCACCATGTGTGGTACGGGTCATGGCATGTGTGCGTGAGGGTGCGTGTGTTATGCACGTGTGCTTTCAGGTATAGGATGATTTAATACAGTCATAGTCTATCAGGGGAATGTGCACATATAATGTAATGGTGTAGGTCTATGTGTGTTTGGCGTGTGTGTGTGTTTCACACGAGTGTGTGCGTGTGTGTGCGTGTACTCACACGAGTGTAGACACTCATGGTGCGTGCGTGACACTCAATGTGCGTGCGTGTGTGTGTGTGTGTGCACGTACTCACACAAATGGAGACACTATGATGGTGATGGTGTGCGTGTGTGCGTGTACTCATAAAAGTGCAGACACTATGATGGTGTGTGGTGCGTGTTTGAGTGGTTTTGCGTGTACTCACACAAATGGAGACACTCGATGATGTGTGTGTGTGTGTGCGTGTACTGACACGTGTGTGCGTGCTCTATGATGTGTGCGTGCGTGCGCGTGTCACACGAATGAGGACACTATGATGGTGTGTGTTTGAGTGTGTGTGTGTGTGCGTGTACTCACACGAGTGGAGACACTCTATGATGGTGGTGGCGTCGATCAGGTAGCCGGAGCACAGCACGCACAGCACGTGCTGGTTGAGACTCGGCAGCGGCAGCTTCACGGCGCGGTGCATGCTGGGGCTGCAAGGTAACAGTCTAATTCACGTCTGCTCCACAGTCTAATATACCACCCCACCCACCCCCACTAGGCTTCCCCATTCTCACTGTGTTGACCCTTGACTTGAACGCTTGGAGACCTTCTCGACAGTGGTGCTGTAACGCGTAACGGGTTAATAGTCTAATGTACATATTTTTACATACTCTCTTACATCTTTCTTCACATATACATCAGTCTAGTATAAGATTTAGCCCCCCCCCTCCCCCATGCTCCTCCATTCTCCCCATGCTGATTCCTCGTATGGGCTGAGGGCTTGACGTGATCCCTTAGAGATACTCTCGATGGATCTATCCAATGGCCACTTATTCTTCTATGCTGCTGTCTCTACGGCCCTGCGCCTTGGGGGGTGGTGCATGTGACCCGCACACAGCAGCATTAGTGCAGAGGCAATCAGGCAAGGGGGCGGTCATATAATTCCTTGTCTTCTGGGTGTCAATAGCCTTACCCCAGCCCGTGACGAGACTTGACATTACACATGTACTACGAACATATTATGAACGGGCAGATTCAGGGTTTTGGAAAGGGTGCTTTGGAAAGGGGGGGGGTAGAGGCGTAAATTAGGGAACTAATGAGGCTTCGTACATGATATTGGGAGTGGACAAGGCAACATATCCATGAGAATGAAATATAGTTTGTGTTGAAAGACCAGTGAACCCCATGAATCTGCCCGTATATGTTCACGCTAAAGTATCCAGCAAACATTAAGTATTCAAATTCCAAACTGATCATGCATTCATAGGGCTAATCATGTGAACACAATAACAACTAACTCTACAGGAGCATGCTTCACAAATCCACACTAAAAAACACAATCCATTATTAGAACTTTATGGCATAACCTCAAACCCCAACCAAACCCCAAACCATCAACTTAAATTAGTTTAACCAAATATCCAATACGTATAGATAATTCATGCCATTATTCCAAGTAAGTTATAACATTTATCCACACATCCACAAAATAAAACCCTTAAAACTTTTACAACCAACCATTCATCTTAAATACTGTCTTATATTACACCACGCTACCAGAGTATTGCTACAAAGTAAAAGTCCAAAATTTCTACACCAACCATCCATTTTTATGTGTCCACGCGAGCTCTGTTAAAACACGTCCTGTCTTTATTCGATCAATCAAAACACTGACTCTACCTGCATAAATCTCCTCGCTTCACTTCCCATGATGCCTCGACCTCCACAGTACAGTGCAACCTCTCTATTAGGACCACCCAGTGGAGTGGTCTCATTGAAGAGATGGTCTTTTCACAGATTCACAGACGTTGGTATGCTTTGTGAAGGTTTGAGCCCACCGAAAAAATGGTGCTATTATGGAGGTGGTTCTGTGTTTTAAACTTGTGGTTTTATTTGAAGGTTCTGCTGTGTTGACATTGCGCAAGTGGACGCACAAGCGCTTCCTTTGTGTGCGGGTATCACCTTTATTGCCCTGGCTCTGATAGGGTGGGTCATTAAACAGGCTTAATGGTCACATTAAGCTGGCTTGCTGGCCTCAGATTGGCCAGTTAAATTGCAGGCCTGGTGATTTCCATCGTTTCCCAGTCAGCTGAAGTCGGCATTAGGCAGGTCTCGAGGGGTCAACCGGGGGTCAGGTTAGCCTTTGCACAGGAACTTGATTATACTGGTTGTCAGTGTTTAAAAATAAGCACATTGGCTGGTTAAAGTTAATGCACAGGCCCTGAGGATTTTCATACTTTGTCAGAGTTCAACTGGGGTTAGACTGGCTGCAATACGCAAGTTGATAAGGCCATGTTAGGCTTGGTTAAATATACACGTTCGCTGAATTTGCAGGTTGTGTTGATCTTCAGACGTTGACCAGTTACTTCAAAGGGACTGACAATGATCTGGTGTGTATAACATCCATGCAATCACACCACATGCTATGTTGATGAATGTAGGCTGGGGTTTTATAGGCACAAACGGATTTCAACTGTTCCATTAGCCATACTGCAAAATCACTCAAGTTTTATTATTGACAACATCCAAACATACTTCTATCTCCAAGGTAACACACATTATTACATTTTAACTGAACGTAGTAGTGGAGATAGCTATCTTGGAGAGTAAATCTTACCTGTATAGTGAATGTTAACAAATAGTGTTAGTGCAACCAATAGTCTACACTGTATCCGGGGTCCAAACCGTTCAAACTGGCGGTCACTGGGGGTCAATGGTCACCAGACACCAGACACATGCTTTAGTAAACACTGGCAGATCAATAGTGTATTTGTTGTGTAGATTTGAACAATGGACACGCAAGTTGGTGGGACAATGGGTGGGAGCAGTATTGACTCAGGGGGCTGTTTTTAAGCTTTGCTCATACAACATAACAACCTCTATTAAGAGCACCAGGAGACTTGCGTCCATAGGTCTCAGTAATATAGATTGGTCTCCATGGAGGTTGTGTTTATGACCTTGAGAAATGGTCTTGATATATACAGATGATCTTAATATAAAGGTGGCTTTAATTGGGGAGTTTGCTGAATTCTAATGAGAATGTTCTTCCAATGATAAACTAAACACGTGTACAAAGAGACGATTTCTATAGTCAGATCTCTGGTTATTTGACCAGATCCCAAAGGCGTCCACGGGTCAATGGAAACCACTTGTTGGCAAAAGTCCATGGACGGTCTTGTTTGATTTTGTATTTTACACCATTCATAAGTCCACTGCGACCTGTCGTCTTGGCAACCTTTATTGATCACTTTGAAAAAGGAATGTTGTAACTTTCTATTTTTTATTTATTGTATATAAATATGTCAACACAATTAAATAATTACATGTACAATTAAACCATACGCATAGGGAGGAACTTGTTACTACGTATGTGTGATTTCAAACCATTTATGTCCTTTGTACTTGTGGCAAATAAATACATGTAATACTACAATCCTCGTAGCAAGGCCATAATTGTTGAGAACAATCAATTCGTCTCTAAAGTAGAGAGGGCAGACTGTAACAGTGAGAGTGCCTGATTGTATTGGCCCAAGCGGGGAACTTTAACACTCACATGCCAATCAGAGATAATAAACAAAGCAGATTGTACAGTTCAATGTTCAATATGGCGTTACCAGAGTACAGTAGAGCCTCGCTATCACGATCAACCTATGGAATGTCCTCAAATGGTCTCTATAGAGAACTGCTCTCTTTACGGAGGTTCTTGGTCATATTGTCATGAGGTTTTGTGAACTGGACACACGGTCTTATTACAGAGATTGTCTCTTTATAGAGGTGGTGTCACTTGGAAGTTCTATTAACAGTATGCTTAAGACATTGTGAGTGTTTGTGTTAAAGATCACCCCAAAATGAATTCCTTTAATCATGACCTACTTGAACAGCCCCACTAAAGCTAATGGGGTAATGGTCGGGGCCTGCAATAGGTGATTACCTGACCACCTGCAGCTTGACCGTAGCTCTTACGTCATAATCGCTCCCCTGAGTGACCGGTCACTGACCACTTATGTCATAGGCAACACTCAGGGTAAATGCCTACAGCGGAACCTCCATTTAAAGACCACCTCTATACAGACAAAACAGCTGAATGATAGGACCTGTTGCCACAGAGTCATACCTCCATACAGAGTATACACGGACATACATAGACTATTTTCTTTATTGGGACAATGAAAGCCACAGCACTGATTATGTATAATACGTATGTTGTAGTGTAGAATCATTCACTTCTTACCAAGGGCATAGCGGAAGTGGTGCCTGTGTCCCTGTACCGATACTCTCTTATCATGTAAGTTTAAATTAAAGGTCTATGTAAGATAGGACAATATACTGAAAACAATGTATTTTCTTCCATAGTATGGTTATGTGCGGTAGAAGCCCCAATTCGGCTTACCCTATGTAGTATTAAAGAATAACTGTTCCAGTCCCGAACCTCCCAAAAAGAGAGAGAACCCCACTAATGAGACAAGTTAGCACCATGTCCCGGGTGGTTTTAATAAAGAGGTTCTGGTGTGTTATGATAAATATCAAACCAATAGTATTGGTGAACTGAGACCTGGGCACCCCTCCAAATGTCACTTTCGCCACTTTACTAATGTCTGATAAATGTGACAGTTGATTGGTGAAGCAAGATTCTCAAGTTGTGACAATGTGTAAGTGTGGACGCAAGGTCTGTATAGATCTGATGGCACAAGGCAAAGGTCAAATGACCTACATTTGCATATTATCACTGACCATATCATAAAACTGTCACAATAGACTCTCTGTGGTCACTAAATTCTCTTTACGCTGCTGCAATTGGTGGCCAAAGGGCTAAGCTGTGTTTAATAACGGCCTGTCAAGTCTATGCTAGTCGCACTATGATCCTACTGAGAGATAATATTGGGGATCCATTGGTGCTGAATATGAAGTTTCACACTGCATTATTAAAAGGGCCTGTCATGCATGAAGCGCACCAATTACAAAGTACGAGCCTCAACATGTTGACGATTGAACCTTTCAGAACCTGCACTGGCTTCCCCCTGATTAAATCTTGTGGATTTTAAACAAGACAGACTTCTGACAAGGTACACAGGGTGTTACATTCCCTCATGCAAGCAGCAACCGCAAAATTCAAACTTCAAGGCCATCTTTATAATAATGCTAAAAACACGGCATACACATCACACCATACACAATACATCATAATAACAAACATACCAAAAACGGAACAGTGCAATTAGTACAGCACATGCACACTTTTTTCAAATTTAGTTACTTGTACTTGATAGTAAGAGATGTACAAGAGAGAGAACTTAAAGATAGAGAGATAAAGTTAGAAACAATAGACACAACACAGTACAAAACACACAACATGCACACACAGAGCTTAAACCAACACAGTGCACACTTAGTATTAAACAGCCAAAACTTCTGTTCTAAAGTTCACCAGTAAATTACCCAGTTCAGCCATGTAGCAGTACTCTCTCTCGCGGCGGCGCCGGCGGCGGCAGCAACAGTACACCGCCGCCGCCGCAGTGACATTCAACATCCCAAAGCCCCGAACATTTCCACCAATCAGCGCTCTCGCCGGCGCTAATGGCCTGGTTTGTGTATAAACAAAGGCAGCGTGCGAGCGTAGATAGGAGGCTATCTCCCGCACACCCTGGCGGGGGGCCCCGAGGTACTGCAGGGGCCGGGGTTAGATCCAGGGCGTCGTGGGTTTGAATCCACTGCGCAGAGGGTTAGAGCGCAGTTCACATGTTGATTGAAGTAGCTGCTATTGTCAAATGTCTTCTGGTTGAGCGAGTTTGTTTGCAGTTGGTAAATAAAGTCAATTTTTAGATTTAAAAGCATTGTCAGGTCGAACTATTGCCGGGTATGCATAGAAATCCAACAATCAACGATCTATATAGCTTGTAAGAGTCGCACAACGGTTCGCTCGGTTTCAAAATTTAAATCTTCTATTTACAGTACTCGTCAAATCCGCCATATTGGATTTTCAAACGATCTTATCCTGGCCGCCGCCGACCCGTTTACGGCCATTTCCCGGTCCGAACGCGCGCGAGAGCCCCAAACAACATCGGCACATCGCCCACCCTCCCCTAACCCACTCACCTGTGATCAGATATCCATGTACAGAGTCCTAAAAACGCGTAAAAGTGCGTGAAAAGTAGCGAGAATCGGCCGTAATCGCCAGAGTTGCTTCAATCCAAGATGGCGGCCGCTTCAGCTTGTTATTGTGGCCCTGGTCACGTGACTCAGCGTCTTTGTATAAACGGACCAATGGGCGCTTTTCTCTGTGCGTGGCCTGCTCTGTGGGCAAATGGACACGTTTTCGGTCCCTTATCAGCGTGTTGCCGATGAATAAGAGGCACATTTCGGCGATTGCTGGAAACTGCGTGTGTTATGAGGACGCTCTAGTGCGCGAGTGGCCGAGTTTACGGGAAATGGTTTTATTGTGGTGCTGCTGGTGGTGGCGTGATTTAAGCTTTGGTGTTGATTGCGCCGTTTTAGAGGCTATCTGTGGATTGATTGTGTGTTTTTACATTGGTTGTTGTGTTGTTGTTGATGATTAGGATGGTTGGTAGAGGGGGATATACTGGTAGCCTGATGCAGTTTGAATTTCACGGAAGGGCCCATGCTCTGTTAAACGCCCGTCTTAAATACAATGTACGTCATTTATGAGCGTGGTGGAAATACAAGTATATACGATAGTCTGCTTACTTGCTCACGTAAAACTGACTCATAAATTGGCCAATATCCGGCCTCGAGCCCATGAGCTGTAACGGGAAAGTGTAAAAAAGGCACACGTGGCAGGGAGCAGGCTGAGCACAAACATTGCACCTGAGCACAGCAAACTTTAAAGCAGATAGGTTGACGTACAAAAGGGCAGTGACCCCCGGCCGGGACGCCTCCACCCCTTCAATTCTAACCTAAAAGCCCACGGGCTTCACCGCGAATGCTTCAGGCGCCAATGCGTTTAACAATAGATCAGATTGACAGCACACACGTACCATTCAATACTTAGTATATCGCCCTTTGCACACTTCAAAGTAGATAGGGTGACATCCGAAGGGACAGTGACCCCCACTCCCCACCCCTCTAGTTGGACGAGGGGTTTCTGTGAATGTTTAAGATGCCAATGCTCTTAAGGACATAGAGACTACAGACAACACACCCTCATCGCTCGTCTGTCGGCCACATGCCCGCGCAGGTTACTACTAATCACAGTGAGCAGCTCAGCGGGAAGCGTGAGTCACGATGGGATCTGTTGCCATGGAGACGCCGCCGGCCGCCGCTTTCAGTATCAGCAACATCAGCAGCAGCAGCGGCGGCGAGAGCGGCGGCGCGGAGTGTTTGCCTGAGACAGACGCCGCTTTCGACGGTCGCAGGCAAAAAGTGACGTATTGACAAATGAGACCTTGGGCGGCGGCGGCGGCTGTTGTGATGGTAGCTGGCAGGCGAGAGGCTGCTGGTTCATATTGGCCGATAACGTCGCTTTGTGCGTGTTAGAGCCGTGTTGATAACGGCCTGGCTGTTTTTTTTTTACGTGCGGACTGAAAAGAAACCTAATGGGTGACGTGTATTTGCTTCTCACAAAACAATGTTTACTTAAAGTTTGCTTACGGTATCGTCGGTGGATGGGAATCTCTTGTATGCTTTACAGTATTCGGTGTTACAATGCTTCAAATAACTTATTGTGATTTGAATAACAAGTACGATATACACGAAGATGGTATACGTATTCTACCCACACTAGAGCACTGCACACCCAGTTCGTGTGTTATTTAAATAAAATGGTTATGCTCCAAACAATTAGCACACAATATAAGCCTACTACTTTAAAAATTATTGCTTTCCCGGTGCCAAGGTGAAAGAATAAAATTTCTACTGAGGTCTAATGTAAGTAAACATGTTCAAATCTCCGATTATCGCCACGCACGAACTGGGTGTGCATGCAACGAATTGCACCATAGATCATATAATGTTGATGAATCATACACAACTGTGTATATCATGCGGCAATATGAGTAACTAGCTTTATTTTGACACATCAAACACCATTGTGGGTTCATTAATAGCTGTGTTACGATTATTTAAACATTAAGATGCACGAAGTGGGTGTGCAATGATCTAAGCGCCGTGTTTGTTTACAATTTCGTGGCCACGTGGTAATGAACCTCGTTCTGGATTCAAGATGGCAGCGGCGTGACCCCAAGTAATAGACCGATACAGAGTTTTTTTTATATATATTTAATAGGGGTGAGGACACTAAAACCTGTATGAATACCAGTTCTACTATTGACCATATGGGTAGCAAATCAGTGGATATGGACAAAACTCTCCCATCTGCCATTTGAAACGAAAGAGAGGCCACTAAAATGTACACTAACGCTGCACGTGACTTCTGTACGTCAAACGTGACGTTTCAATCGTTTAGTGACTTACGCTAAACGTTCCAGACGTGCGCCATTATTATAGTCTCGATCAACCAGATCCTGTTGTTGCTTGCGCACACCGATGTGGAATAGAAACCTGGCTGAACAAGGCTAACATTTTATTTTATTTTTATTTTTGTTTCATTTTTAATATTGTCACATGCGACATGTCGAATCCAGAACAAGTTTACCTACTGCATGGTACGAACACAAAAGCTGAATTTCCACCCTCACCTGTATATCGGGCGTATCATTCAAATCACTCAGTTTTAGTGATATTGTAGCACTGGACTAGGTACTTGTGTAGTATGTGTACACATTAAAAGAAAGTCCCGTAGACCGGTGATGTTGAATTTCTACTACACCCTTCGTGGATCTAGGGGAATCTCGTCTACACTGTACACATCCAGTGTAACAATATCTAAATGTCTTGTGTGATTTTAATAATAAACCCGAAATAGAGGCGAATGCATATTGTATGACGTCACAGCAGGTGCGTGAAGAGGTTTTTCGACTTGTTAAAGCTGATGCGGTCAGAAATAAGATGGCTGTTTTTTGTTTGTTTTTTTGTTTTGTTTTAGTTTTTTGTTTTGTTTTTTTGGTTGGTTTGTAGGTTGAACTTATTAAGTTATTGAAAACCTTGAAACATGAACACGTGGCCATTTTATATACGTGTATAGCACAATACATATGGTAATGGAGATTGAAAGGGATCGTGGACATTTAATATTATCTGTGCATCTGCTGCATATGCGTAACGTTAATTAACAGTTTAATTTCAGGCGAGAAAGTGGATTTTGTAGGGGTATGTTTTATCAAATAGTGAGTGCTGGTTTATATTGTTACCGACATAAAGCGTGAAATATGTCCCAGTTATATGGGGCGCGTTTATAAAGAAGTGTGATGTTGGGAAAACGCCTTCAAATTTGTGGAATGTGGGTTTAAAAAAGAGGCCTAAACTACGGAAAGCGGAAATTATCAAATAAAAATTACTACGTGTTAGAGGTTCAACCCGTCATAAATATTACGTCGTCCGTGGGATTTAAGTTCAAAACCAAGACGCCGTATTAATGTGGAGAGAGCGGGGATGGTTGAGACGCAGGCTTCAATTTGAAAACTAGCAGCTAGAGCTGGCATCTGTTACGTTGCAAATCTGATATAACTTATCACACGCATGCGTGTGTTGTCGACGTTTCAGATTAGTACAACAAATATTTTAGCATCTAGAATTGAAAAAAAGAAACGGTTTTATGGCATGTAGTAGATTTCTTTTTTCATACTAAATTGTATTTCTAGATGAATTAGCTATAAGCAATGGGTTATAACAATATCATATGAAAAAGCCATTATTGGTGAACTAAATGCTAGTTTTAAATGTGAAGTACATGGATTCTTCAACAGTTACAGATGGTGTTTTTTCTAATGTTTTTGGGGTTGGTTGATACACAAGGGATGGGGTTAGTTGAGCCACAGTTTGTAGTGGCTGGGCGCTTGAAGAATGTGCCTGACTTCGTAAAAATAATTATTTTCTGTGCCAAAACTGTGACTCAGAAACTAATTTTAAGTATTTCTGCAAGATTTTGTCCAGAATAATGCTTCGAAAAACAATGTCTCAACCAAACCCATTGACTGTGTCAATCAACCTGACCCGCTCTCCGTAGTGTTCAATTATGGCGTGATGCATACATCATAACATCACGCTGTAGCTGTAGCTATCAATCATGACGTTTTATTTGAAACATATAACGTCCTGAACACGGCGTTTTACTTGAGAAAACGCCGTTTTCAAATTAACATAAGACGTCATAACTTTTGATAATTTCCGCTTTCCGTACTAGAGAGACGGATGCGGGATTTCAAGGAAGTGGGGTGTGGGTAAAACGCCGTAAGATGAGGGACGTGGGAGACGAACCAAAAAAATAGGGACATGGGATTGTTTTACCCTTCATAGCACCCCCCCCCCCCCCCCGACACACACACACAACACACACACACTTGTTGGCCACTGATTTGAAAGACTGGTTTTACGGGGTAATGCTATGAACGATGTAGGTTCACAACAATAAGTTTTCCCTCCAGTGTCATGTGTATATTTTCCAACAGACACATACATTATACCATTATGACCTAGGGGGTGTGAAAAGAAAATAAAACTATAAACTTCCCTTCCCTCCCAAAAATTACTACTAAAAGATTTAAACAAATTTGAGACACCCATCTCCCCACAAAAAAAAATACTTCAAATTTTCAAGCACGCGCCCTACCGAGTACATGTTCAAAGATTCAATTCAAGCAAGACGATTAATATACAAATAGATTAATCAATCTAACAAAAAAAAATCAAGTTGATTCTTTTTTTCTGTGGCAGGAGCAGGATCGATAAATGTAGCTGAACCAGGTAAAAATTCAGAGCAAATTCTATGTGATCGGAATTCTTGTCTACAATATCCGGAGAATACCTACCATGAGCAGTCTTCGAGGTGGGGAAGTGAAGGAATAAAGTTGCACACTTTTGTAATATATAGTATACTGATATTGTGACCGCAGACGACGTTAATTAAATGACGTTGACATTGTAAAAATTGTCTCAATAGACGTGACTATTTTACAGAGATTGGAGCAAGAGCATTGTCATAGGACGACACTGTGAACGATCTGAGTATGGGAGGCGACAGGAGACTACAACACCTCCCAAAAACTTCTCGTCTGATTAATATGCTCGAACATATAAAATTTTGCTGATTTGGAAGGCAGCGTACGTATGGTCTAATTTGGTTTGATTTGTGTTATATATCTGCTTTCCAAAATTGAGAAAGAATTACACATCCATAAATCATACGTATCAGTCTGGTATTTTCATTAAATCAAAATGATGAAAAAACAATCAACTCTTTTGCATTGTTATAAATGATGAAAAAACAATCAACCCTTTTGCATTGTTATAAATGATGTAAAAAAAATCAACTCTTTTGCATTGTAATATAGCTTTGACATATTTATAGTATATTATTTGTAAAAAAAAACTTCTATAGTGTTCTACGTTCTGAGTATAACTGTGCTCGCCCACAGTCATTCTATTGTCATGGCTACATCAAACTGCAGAGCAGACCTCGCACCATTGCCAACACAGGCTACGAGGATCGCCCATGCACCAACTCAAACCACGCGCTGGAATTGCCGATCTAACTGTTGCATTCTTGACGGACTATACATGTGTGCGGTGCATATTCCGTATTATTATAGTGTGCACGTGCGCTCCTATCCCTCCTCAAAGAAATGATGGTCTTGATAGAGGGATGGTCTGTTTATGGAGGTTTGTTATGAACTGTATATTTATGGGATCTTGCAAAAATCTGTCTATTATGCATGCCGTTACTTGGAGTTTCTACTGTATGCTTTGTGTGCGTGTGCGCGTGTGTGCGCGTGTGCGTGCATGCGTGCGAGCGTGCGCGTGTGTGTTAGACAAGACTGTGCGTGTGCGCGCGCGTGTGTGTTTGCGTGCGTGCCTGTGTGCGCATGCATTATGTGTTTGAATAGAATGGGTGATAGTTATTAACACACAAATACGACGTAACCCCGCCAAGCTGGTATCACTATCCCCCCCCCCCCCCCGGCGGCGTCCCAGCTCGCCACCCTCTCCACTGATAAGCCCCGGCGCCGTGCCAGCCGCGGCCCGGGGCGTGATAAGGACGGGGGGGGGGCGGGGGGGGGGTAGAATGATTTTGATTCAATTACTAATGGTCCTTGGATAGTACATGAAAGCGCACATATATATGTAATGCTTATTTCCAATGTGGTCCTGTTTGTTTCCAACTGAGCCTCGGGGTGGAGGGATCACACTAGCTATTGTTTTCAAACTAGGTGAGTTCTTTTACGTGCAGAAGGGTGGCTCTCCTCTACACGGGACACGCCTTTTAACGAGGCTTCAGACTTACCGTAGACTGTTCATATGTATTCGTTCTATATTTTACTTTATTACTGTATGTGTACAATGCGTTTATTCAAATACAGTTTACTTCAGATCAAATTCTTGTCGACGTACTATACTTGGCGCAGTCCGCAAGTTTTGAATTACAATAATTGATTGTTTTATGTGCTGTTGAGAAAGTCAATTTTTAACCTTTATGATAGATTAAAATGCAACTGACTTGAACAGTATCACATTCTTCCAAACTCTCCCTATTTCAATTTCCAAACACCATTGTTTTTACATTGGAAGAAGCAAGTATATAATATAATAAAATAGCTTTGGTGAACATATGTAATATAATTTTTAATGTACTGTATACATGCATACATATTTCACCAGTTAATATGGATGTAAGTCTAACATAAATTTTCCTTATCCTTATAAGTAGCACACCCGGTCACATCCGTGTAGGGGATATTGGATAATGTCCACTTTATTAGATGTGGCGCCTATCGCAATAATGTCTATAGGCAGATTCAGTTACATGTACGTTGGGGGGAGGGGGGTCCTTTTTCAACCCCAAAAATGTCATTTCCATTGTGTTTATGACATCTTCCCACGGACAAACACAATGAAATTCTGTCGGTGCGCAACCCCATCTCTTTTCTAAAATTCATGGATCTGTCAGTGTTAGGTCATGAAACCTCTGTGAATAACATTCACAGAGTATAAATTGTACCTTCTAGTTTGTACTGTACTTGGATTGTATCAGGGTCTATGTTACGAAGGTTTTATTTATAGACCTTTCCCATAATTGGAAAAGGACAATCAAAGGTTTTAAAGAACAAATAAAAATAAAACAAAGAAAAGAAATACGATACACGATCCAGTTACATGATAAATAATTGTGTTTGATGTAAATTGGAACTGAGAACACTTTTCCACGTACTAGTAATTGCCAGTTTAAATAGATGTACGTGTAAATGTTATTGCAATTGACGTTTCTACACACATTTTATGTGTGTGCATGATTTTTGTTTTTAACGTTTCAATCATTACGGTACATACCGCAAAATATATAAATATCATAATTCAAATGTCCAACGGTGCATTAAATCAGAGTGGCCATAAAGTTTCTAATTTTAAATGTCCTGAAATGTTCCAGATTATTATCAGAATTCACTGATATTTTAAGGGTATCCGTTAGGAGCAATTTCTTTTTACGAAGCTTTGAAGTCGGATAAAATATTTTCAATTCTACGAACAACATTTTCCGTTATATGATGTACGTTATATGATGTACTCCTTTGTCATTCAAGTTTTTCTTACAAATTGTTTAAAGAATTAAATAAAAATAAAAATATGAACTAAATAACGTTACTCAAACCATTCATGATTTCTCGGAAATGTCCCTCTAATTCAAACTTTCTAGAGGCATTTTTCCAGCCAATCGTCCTGATTTCCTGGACTCTATTAACGTAAATATGATATTGTTTAATTGGGATATTCGAACACCGTTTGATAAAGATGTTTGCAAGGTTTAATATTCTGAAGAGGACATTTCATTGTCGAAACTTGTTAAACTGAATAATTTTAGAAATTTTAAATATTTATGACTCTTTGTATTGGATAATAAAGCCGGGTGTAAAGAACTGTTCATTGATGTGTATTGATATATATTAAGGAAGTTTAATAAAGAGCATAATTAGAATTCATATTCCATGTTTTCTCTTTTCTCCCTTTTTCTTTTTTTTCTGTTTTTATATATTGAAATGTAATTGAGTATGTAAAAGTCACTGCTAAAAGCCATAATGTGAGTCCGGTGTATCCATGTGGTTATTTTTAATCCATAGTTATTTCGTTATACGAAATAAATCATTATCATATGTTAACCAACAGTCTTGCTACGTTAGCTACAAGCTTTAGGTGGCTACTAATTTATGATGCCCCAGGGGTTATGAAAATATAATATTTTCACACATTCACTAGCCTAAAATTCTCTAAACATTTCTGCTCCCATACCGTAGCCCTGAAATGAACACCCATTTTCAGAAATCCTCGAGTTTCAAGCTGCCTCGCCCGCTGCCCTTATATCTTATTGAGTTTCAATGTTTCACCCCCCCCCCCCCACCCCACCCAACCCTCATTCTTTTAACACACATTTTTCATGCAGCAATTCGGCCATGATAAAAGGTAGCCATGTGGCATTTCAATGAACCATACAATACGGAAACGGATCTTACCTTATGGTTTAATATTCCTGCTTGTATCCAATGTGCACACACAAACGCCTATGTCTACAAAACGTATTTAACTTGGTGTAGACAAGAAACTAAACTCTAAGTGAGTGAATAGTTTGGGCGGTAATGCTGATGTTTCACGCCCCACCCACACCAACATCACCCATTCCACCCCCGACCTCATTTGCATACGTCTGGACCACACTGTGGAAACATATGCTGATGGGAGATGTGAGTAACGCGCTCATGTACACAGGAAACACGGTGACATTATGTAGGAGGTGAGAAACATTATGGTTCACCCAACACACGCCTTATCATAGGACGCGTGCCGTAAAACTCTGCGATGCAGATGTCGGTCATTCCAATATTGCACCACAGAGATTTATGGCGTTCACATCTTGTGTACAGCAGAGCCTCTCTATTAGGACCACCTTTGGGACGAGTGTTAGGTGGTCTCAATAGAGGTGGTCGCTATACTGACAGAGATTCATTGTTGTAGTTTTATGAATATTTGGGACCATGAAAAGTGGTCTTATTATAGATATGGTCTCAATAGAGAGGTGGCCTTAATTGGAGATTCTACTGTACATCAACTTTACAGTAAAACCATCCTATTGGGACAGCATGAAGCACTTTCCATGGAGCGCTGGCGTCTTCATCAAGGATCACTGCCATACTTTAATTTCATACATGAATATGCAAGTTGTTGTTTGGTTTTTGACATTGAAGCTTTGGTGTCAAATAACAGCAATGATGATGTGCCTGAGTCCGCTGAAAATAATCCAGTTAAGAATAAGTTTAGTAGGCAATCACGGACCCTCACGGGTAGAAAAAATTACAAAGAAAATTTTTTTTTTTTAATGATTAACAATAACATACAGTCACAGAATACTAGACATAATACTAGACATTATAGAGGTCTTCTTTGGAGGTTAGCCAGGCGGTTGTCACCCCCTCCTCTCCCGTGACGCTGCCGCCGTCCCGCTAGCCGTGGTCACTTCACAGCCCTCAGCCAGGTCCGCCGCCGCCGCCGCCATCTTGGCTCCATCATCACCGATGTGGCGGGAGATAGGCGCGTGCCGGCGCCGGGATGTGGTGGGCCGGGGGGGTGCGGTCACACCTGCCCACTATGGTGATGACCAGCCTCATAACCACTGAAATCGTGTAATGAATCTTTAACAGATTTTAATTTTCTTAATAGTGTAAAAGTCATTTATTGTTTACATATAACCCTGTTCAAATAATGATGAATAGTAATCATTTCATTCTAATTACATTAATCACAATGCAAATTATAGTGTATTAATCTTTACAAACATTTTTAAACTAGTCCAATTAAATTATACTTTGTATTGAAACAACACAATTTAGTCCACTTAATTAAAATGATAATCATATATTCATGATATATACATCTTTAACATAATGTTCTCCTGTTACTACACCAAAAACATAAATATATCATGACATTCCATGACAAATCGCCTATCAGTCATATGCCATGCATTTATGGAATCTTATAATACAATAGAGAACATCGCAAATAGTCCAGGGTAAATAGGTGATTGATAAACCGGTGAAAGGTATTTGGATAGTTTGCATTCTACTTTACGGATTTGTATTTATAAATGTCACTATGACGTGCAAACAAGCAAACAAACATGTCACGTGATGCAGCCTTCTCCCGGGTGTGGCGGGAACTACAATGATTGCACAGTTCCCGTTTGAACTTTCTATATCATGCTGCTCCAACTGATAAACATGTCCTCCACAGTGTCTCCATTCCCGCAACGATGAAGAAATGTGCTGTGTTTATGAATGTTGGTAGAGTACAGCAGGGCAAAAACCCTCATGGTTTCATTTTTCTCACACGTTAAATTACAGCTGTTTAGCATTGTACCATGACTGTCATTACTTGAACGCTTTTCATGATTTTATGGTTTTTTCTGGTTATTCAGATGGATTTTGAAAGCTGTGAATGCGAGACTAGGACAGAATCACATCAGATGTCCTTTCTTACATTGCTGCTTCATGGACAATGAAATTGCAACTGTAGTTTTTTGATACATGTATGTGGCTACAGTGGTAAATGTAGGTTTTGAGTGACAGAAATAGATATAACCCACCTTCCAGGCAACGTTTAACAAAGAGAGATGTTTACATACTATTTTCAGACTACTGATGATCCTAATAGATAAAGGGGAATCATTAAGAAAAACTTAGGTTTTAATCACCAACATTAGAAAAGAGTGCATTATTTTGTTTTTGTTTTCAATCTATTTTTTAAAATTATGAATACAGTGATTTAGGACACTCTCTGTAAAAAGGCGTAAATTTTAACAATAAATCAAAATACAAGGTCAGAAAATGCTGATATATTTACACTACAATTTGAAATTGACAATGTGTCAATGCTTAGGAAATGGAGGATTTCATTTGATACAATAGCAAATTCATTGAAACTGGTTTTTGTTTGAAGTTGGTTGCATATTCTGATTATGTATTACAATATGTTGAAACAATTAATGAACTACATTACTTGCTGATTCTTAAAATCATAAAATGTGATCAACATAATTTCAAATAATTTTTCAATCCTAATAGTAAGTTTTATCACCAGGATTTTTTTATTACGTCATGTTTTGATCACAAATGTTTTAGAAATGCAATCATAAGAGAAAAGGTGAAATAAATTGGTGGAATGTTTAAGGAGCCACTCACTCCATTTAAAATAATTTTGTGTATACAAAATGTAGGTTGGACATCTCAATTCAAAACTGCACAAGGCTCCATTATTTTATTCACTTATTGTGTTGAAAACAAATCGCACATACATATGTTGTTGGCTCATTTATTTAGACTTTGAACAACATAATTTCAACAAAACATTGTTAAAAACATAAAGTAGTGTTAATAAACGTAAATCTAATATTTAAAATGTAGAACTGTACATATTGACGAGTAATATGCTGTTTTTGCAACAGCCAGAGTCTACAATATATAATCCCACTTTATTCAATTGCTCGATCACCTTTTTGGACTGAACATTCTTGTGCACACCCGAAAGATAATGTTGTCAAACACAGTTGTATTAACAAATAACTTGATTTCCCCATACTCTTACATTTACATAATCAACAAAAACGGACACCGGTTTGACGTATCTCTACTACAATAGGAATGTGCATGGTATAGAGCACATTTTCAATAGCTACAACTTGTGTTTGTCAAAGATATCTCCCAGAAACAGGTTATATAACTGCCCCAGCAATTACACCATAGATTGACCACAGGGCCACACTCAACAAGTGACTTCTTCATTTTTATTTTTGAATAAATGATATCATAACGTTCTCATGCTTAGTATTCAATAAATGTTCATTGTATTATAACATTCTACATCACATCCGTCAAAATAGATTACAAAATACAATCATAAAAAGTAGCATTCACACAAATAGTTTTTTTTTTTTTTTTTTTTTTTTTTTACCACTGTAGAAGAGTGTCACATTAAACCCGTTTATGATGTTTATAATGTGATTGCGTTTATGATGTAATTGAATCTTATTTTTCAGTTTCAATTTTTAAATGTGCGACTTGACAATGAAGCCCATGAGCCCCAATGTGTGCATATTTAATGCCCGTCTTATATTTTCGTCTTCTCAGCTTTTATTTACTCACCCTAATTATAATTTTTATAGCTATTTCAAGTATTGAAAAAATCTCCCTTCTTTTCATCAGAGTATATGTAGCAATATTTCAATGAACAATAATCACAAATGGGTCATGTAATTATACCGATCATAATTTTAGTTGGTTCGGCACGAAACTAAAACGACCCGCAAATCTCGTATGGCTTTGGAATATGCACACCCTGTGTGTATATCTAGCCAGACATATACAAATAAAATGGTTGCCTTTATTTGTAATCAGAACGGGTTGAGTTATATTTATTGTTATTATATTTATTATGGTGTATTACATGACATTTATTGATAGCCTCGAAAGCAATTGGTATATTCTGAAAACAAGTAAGTCAGAAAATACATGAACAAATAAATAAACAAGTAAATAGATACCATTGCCAATGTTATTCAGGTAATTGTTTCTTATCTAGTAATTTATATGTATAGGTGCTTTTTAAATGGCTGAATGTTTTTAAGTTGTTTATTGCCAGTATAGAATGAGGTTTTAGTCATTAGTGGTTCCACGTTAGATCACTTCGCTATTAATTGGGGTAATTATATGTATATTTATGCTTTTTAAAATATGTTATGAAATTAGTTTGTGGGAGATTTCATGAGTGTCCGTGTTTTCAGCAATTTGAACCACACAAAGCTGAAGATCAAAAGAAGCCCCTCATATTATTGTGTAAAGGAGTTGAATGCAGACATGCCTGAACCCATTAATTTTAAAAGATTGGATCTACACGCCATGCAAAAAGTATTGAAGAGTCTTAGTGGAGGACTGGTCGACCAGTACAGTTCTGAATTAGGCCCCAATATGTACAGTTTGTGGGTGTCGGTGAAAATGTTGGTCACTACAACTGTGTAATAAGGTATCGGGTATAGAAGGATCAGGATTATGAGCTCGGGGTTGCCAGCAATACTGCTTCCGACAAGCGCTAAAGGAGAACTTCCGCTATTCGACTCAAAACCAGTACAAGATAGTACTTGGTCCCTAATCCTACTGTGGAAGGCTTAACAAGATGTGGGGGGCACCATGGGGAACTTAAGCTAATCTCTGGTCATAATAAGTGGTAATCCCCATCCCACACTCAATATTTACATACAGTTTAGTACTGTTCTGAAACACTGCAATGTCAACCGCCAACTTATTTGATCATTATAAAAGTTCATTTGTAGTGTAAGTAATATAATTCAATAATAAATTCAAATTAAACAACTACAATAAATTAGAAATAATATAATGACTTCTAAATTTTCAACAGCCCGTCATAAGGGAACAATCATAAATAACGATAACGGGGGCGGGGGGGGGGTCGTCCATTTTTGGGGGCTGGAAGAAAAAGTTGACCGACCCCCTATCAAAATTTTAAAAAGTTGAGTGACCCCCCCCCCCCCCACCGCTAAAGCTAAAAAGTCATCTACATAGTCATTGCAATTTTGAACAATTGCTAAAAGAAAATATTTGAAAAAATATTCCGTAGCGTGATAGAAAAGTTCAGCGATCCCCCAAAAAGGAGGAATCAGAAGAAAAGTTGGATGACCCCCTCCCCCCTCCCCCCCGGCATCATTATTTATGAACGTTCACCAACCAACAGCCTCGCACAATAGCTGTTGAAAATTTGAAAGTGATATTACATGCATTTCTAATTTATTGTAGTTACATGAATTTATTATTGAATGAACAACTTCCTTCAATTCCCACCATACCACAGACATCCCATTATGGCTACATTACATATATTGCTCACAAATTACCTTATTATAAACCACCAACATAATCAAATAGCCATCAAGAGAATTGAAAGCCCAGGCTTGGTCTATGGCTGCATTAACTAACCCCCTTTAAAATACCCCCATATTTATTTATATACTGCAGCCATTAATCACAAACACAATTAAAAAGGCATCAAGCAAATTGAAAGCCCAAGCATGGCCATGGATGCATAAAATAACTAACCCTTTCACATGTCCGATGAAGAAAAGTCTCACTAGAGCAAGTATTGACTCCAACAATCAGTATTCAGTATTACAGTATTCAAAAGCTCCAATATAGGTCAACTCTATAGAGAGACCACCTCTATAATAAGACCATGTTCTAAAACCCTCCCAACAACAACTATATGAACCTCCATAAAGAGACCACCCCTCTAATTAGACAATTTTAAGCAAATTCCAACGTGGTCTTAATTGTAGAGCTTCAACTGTCAAACCAGAATAGAATTTACGACTTTGACCTTAACCGTAAACTTTTAGTTATTCAACCAAAGCCAGTGAATGATATGAAGAGGCCTGTGAATTGTGTGGCAATGGGAGCCGCTGGTCCTTGGGGTTTATGGCGTAAACTGCAATGCTATTTGTCCAAAAAAGAAACTGTTTTAAGTAAAACTCATCAGAGGACTTATGTGTAAAGAAGCAGGGTAATGAAGTGTGGGTGCGTGCGCGCGCGCGTGCATGCGTGCGTGCGTGTAGGGGGGGGGGGCATATACTACGGCGCGAATCTACGGGATCAAGAGATCAAGAAATCTTACATACCCATACCCCCCTTCAAACAAAAAAAATATATATGTTCCTCATATTAGGGTCTATGTGGTTTATATGGTTAGGCCTTTGCACTACTGACAAATCATATCAAATCACAGCCTTCCAACTACATCCACCCCTGTATATACAAGCGGTAAGCGTGGTGCAACAATATAATCATATCCAATAGGCACGATCTTTGTTTCTGAAGTTAGAATCAATATATGGTTTTATGGTTTATATCAAATGTCAAATGTCCTTTTCAGGTTCACTACACGTAGGACAGACATTTAGGAAATTAGCTCCAAAATTACAAAATGGCAGAACTAGTTCATCCCTACTCTACAGCAATAAACGCCTCCCATATGTGAGTGTAGTCTGGATCAAAGATCAGCTCATGGGTTATTCTCCCGTAATGGATCCATAAATCCATGTCCGACAGCAGCAGCAATGGTCTGGATCAGACTTGACATCAGCCATGTCACCATTGACATAAGATATTGTGTTCATGTTGTGTCGGTGATCTCACATGTATGGTAGCAATAGTTAATCCATATATCATCTCCCCTGAGAAGGTGGTCGTCTATAACATTTGATAGATGATGCCTGGCTGTGGCAAGATGTCCGTATGTATGTGTTTGTGTAGCCGAGTATAAATCAGCCACACAAGTTCCAGGGAATTAAACATTTAATCATGGACGATCTTAGACGACTAGTTTATGTTTAAGTTCTATGTATTGTCTGATTGATACACTAAAACTAGATAAGACTTCAAAGACACTGATAATTATTAGTATGTTGTGCATAAAGAAAACCTATAACAAAAAATCTGATTCATATTAGTGGCATTTATTTCTATACAAATATATGCTTATGTTCCAAAAGGTCTGTCAAAAGATTTATCAAATCGACAAACATCTATTTGTATAGATAAATAAAACCCACTACCATGATATACACACACCATGCAATGACTATCGCCTGTTTCTCGCTATCAATCCTCCAAGCCTTCGCCATTGATTGGCAAATAATCACATAATCGCGCCTTCGACCGGCCGCCGCCCGTCTCCATGACAACAGGGCCCCTGAGGGCTGATCACTGTCACCATGGCCGTCACGCCGGCGCTGTTGCCATGACAACCGGATCGATCTGACTGCTGATGCGGAGTGGCAAAGTAGTTGGACTCCTGTGTGTGTCATGGGGCGTAGTGTTTGGGGCCATGGGGGGATTGTGGTAAAGTGGTCGAAGTTTGCTCTCTCTGACAACACCACGAAATGCAACATCCGATTTCTGAGATCTCACGTTTGTTTAGATTGGTGCATGACTGAAGGTTAATTAAATACGTAATTTGTATGGTGAACAGCACTGTGTCTCATAATCTTATATGGCCATGTTTTATATTTGATATCTTTGAAATTAAGAAATCATTAAAATAGAAGTACAGTTATTTTTTGGGAAGCATTTGAAAACTGTTTGATACCAGCAGCAGACATATACGATTATATTACATGGCTGTAGTGTATATTGTAGAGTGGAGCTGAAAGTCATGGAGGGTGTAGTTTAATTTGAAAGGTGAAAAGCACAAAATTAATCTGTATCATGCTATATGCATGGCAGAGTTACCAGGTATTGAACGTATGATTCACCATGATGTGTGGTTGGTATTGGGTATGGCAGAGTGGGGCTGGTGCAAACCGGTGGTGACTTTAGGGGTGGTTATGTTAGTTGTGCCATTGTTTTTCAATTGTTACCTCTTCAGCCACCAAGCTGTGGCGTATTGCATACAATGGCAAAATGTGTAATAGAAAATGTGTGCATATACGTCCGCAATCCGTTTTTGCTTCTAGAGCATAGTCTATTTAAAGCACAGCAGCCATACAGGATTTCAGTTAAGATCTGCTGAGTGGATAGGTTCAATATGCGTGATTTCACAAGATATCACAGAGGTGACACGGTAGTTGAACCAATTTCTGGTGAGCATTTCATTAGGTCAAAGAGAAAAGGACATGATGGAGACGTGCAAAAACCACCTACAGATATCTGTCAACACTTGCCACATTTACACAAAGAGAAAACCTCTGGAGTTTGGTGCTTTTCGTGGTTATAGTTTTGTATTGTCCCCACCCAGTGTCAGGTAGGTAAAAGAACACAGACGTTCCTAAGTTAGAAAATAGACAGTGTGCTACAGTTCTGTTTAATAACACTAACCCAAAAGTGGGACCTGGGAACGTTTGCATTGCATGCTGGTAAATACACTGGGATACGAGTTAAAATGCATGGTTTTTAATAACATGAAACATGAGCTGTTATAATAAAAAAGAAAACACAGCTTGTGGAATACAAATACTTTGGTCGTTTCACGGTATTGTATTTCACACTGCATATATATGAGCAGGCTTACAAGATTTTCAACAAATTATATGTACGTGGTGTGTAAATCAAAATAAATGGTCTTATAGCCTGTAATGGGCAAACAGTTTCTTCAAAACATATGCATATATAAATATTGATCTGGTTTTGCCTCAGCCATAATCCCAACACACGTTACAGTGAAGCATTGATGATAAAACCAAGATCGTATCTGTGGCGCATTCGGCAAACATCCAAAATCTCAACCTCGTCTCTCTCACCAGCCAAATGCCACTTTCCGCCGTGTGGCGGCGCCACCGCATAGACTAAACAGACGCCATTTTGAATTGGGTCAAACCATTTCGCTTCGAACGCTAACTGCAGTTCATATCCACAGCCGTGCGCCTTTAAACATATTGCAAATCATTCCTCACTTGATAATGTGCAAAACGACATGCATAATTGTCGTAACGCTAATATGAAAGTGATAGAAAAACCCTTAGAATTAAAACATTCACTAGTTCCGAATTCCGCCGCTAGTCGGCAGCACCTGCCGGCCTGCTGACCTTGGCGTCAATCACTCTCTTTCAGCCTCCAGGGGCGGGTAAAATGATGATCGATGAGGCCAGTTAGCCAGGGTCGCCCCGCTCTCGGCTCACTGGGGGCCTTGGGGGCTCGGGCGGTGCGCGGCTGGCGGCCTTGGCCGGGCGAGTTGTTCCCAGAGCAAGGCCGAGGTTGACGATGGGTGCGGACTTGAGACATCAGCAATCAGTGATATTGCTGCCGTGATGTTTATGTTGATGTTCTACATATTGGTTTGTATAAAAATCTGTAGTGAACTGTTTGCATGCAATATGTCTGAATGCGTCAGATGAGATTAGCATTTTTTTCTTAATTATTAATTTTCAATTGTGCAGTATGTACAGCATTTACTGTCGGAATAGAATCATATGGCTCTTCCTGAATGTTCCAGTTAAAAGAGTGGGTTTGCTTGTTACTAGGCATGGGGAGGAGGGGGGGGGGGTTATAAGGGGTCAAATAATTCCACATCAAAAATATGTTGGCCGTATTCCACACGTTGCTAGTTTTTTAGCCTTTTTCCCATATCCCACAAATTATGTTTTGATATTCATTAGAACATACCTATTCCAATAAATCTTACCCAAAGCTATATTTTAATTGATGCTGCAATTCTCATGAGCATGGGGAGATTGCAAATTGCACTTTATATTTTCTTTCATGGATTCAAACGTCAAAGTGTGACACAGTAGTGCCATAATGGGGTCCAGATTAATGAAACAATTATGAATTTGATGATTCTGTGAGTGAAATATGGAACATAATTAATCTAATGAT
>CM032659.1:34985898-35000252 GCA_019095985.1 Streblospio benedicti | reverse complement strand
TGCCACCCCAAAAGATTTGGCCTCTGATTACTCAACTCTTCATAAATAGGAACTGAATGGATAAAATACTTACCAATACTGCTGTCAGTTGGTCAACTGGTCTATGTTTTACCCATTCACAATGGCTGGGGATAAAGTTTAGAACTAGCAGTCATCTCGCGGTAGAGGCTGCACAGTCTGGCTTCAGCCTGCAGACTCCTTGTAGATGTTGACCGGCTTTTACGTATTCTTTATAGCGAAAAGGATGATGTTCAAATGTTGACTGGTGCTTTTTGTGTGTTTGCACCTCATGTCCAATGCCTCATCAATATGATCTTAATGACTGAAATACTTACCAATACTCTTCTGGTAGAATAGACTTTGGGGGGCTTGGACTTCAGTCATCTCCCAATGCTTCACGAATTTGAATTGAATGGCGAGAATACCTACCAGTACAGTGCTCTCTCAGGAGACGGCTCTTAAAGTTAGGTGGTTATCAGCAAAGTGTAGATAGTTCTATTTCAGTGTATCATACAGAGACATATATGGAACACCAACACAACATAATTCACAAGCAAACAAGACAAAAGTATTCAACAATCCTCTGTTCTGTTTTAGGACTTTTATGTATTTAGTTTGAAATATTTTATACTTTATACCATCAAGAATATGCCTTACATTGTGCGAACTGGTGATGGTCGTGCACTTTGATCTGTGACTTTGCTCAATGCATCATGAATGTGAACTGAAGGGCTAAAATGCTTACCATGATTCTCTCATAAAAATATACAAAATAAATGATCTTACCACAATTGGTCCCTGGGAGGTTAGATAAACGCAGCTTAAGGTAGAAAATACATGACATAACTGAATTGAATTGATGCAGGGCTATTTTACAAGTACTTAAAATACTACATATTTTCACAGCCATATTAAAAAGGTTTAAAACCCACTTTATACACGGCAATCACAAATACTAAGATCAGAAATGATTTAAGATCGTACAACTTATGTAATTTTGTTATGATTGAGGATGAAGAACACTTTTTACTATGGTCTGAGCTTTGACATCACTGGTTACCGTCGCAATAAGGCTTACTTTTCTTATGTGTAACGATTTTCTGGCTACCTATTGAATGACAATGATACAGAAATATTATCACATGCTATTTTGCTTTGGGGTGTATAGGTGGCGATAAGGCATGAATTTGGATGTTAGGATTTTGTCTTCCAGAATGTTTATCACCTTTATTAGAAATCTATTTATCACACATAGATTGAGCTATGAAATTGAATGGCAACAATACCTCTGAGAATGTTCGACTTCCTAAACATACGAAATACTAACTTGCAGATTGAATGAAATATTTCTTAATTCTCTAATATGCACTTTGCAAATGTTTATTCCTGTTATCAATTCATCGTTTGTTCTTTCGAGGAATCATCACCAAATCAGCTTGTTTTTCTCAAGAGTGTGAAATATTGAGTTATATATTTGTAAATTGTGATAGCTGTTGATATGAAGAAAGTGCTGTATTATATAAATTAACTCAGCTAATGAATTTGTTCAACAATTGATATTTATTACTTTTAAACTCTCGAAATAATGTATTCTCGATTAACATCATTGAGCAAATGCTTAAAATTACATAGATTCTCTAATATTTTCTTTTTTCAATTTCTCTCGATAATCAAATTGTTGAGACGTATCTGGAAGTTGTGTTCTTCTATCTGACATTTGTTTGCCTTTTGTTGTGATTGTGCATAATTGATTTTTTTAATCTGTTGATATTTCCAATTACATGTAATGTGGTACGAAATCTTCAAACACTACATTATAAGTGCAACACACAGATACAATAAAAATGATAAGTGTCTTAAAATCCCATATTTTAGGTTTGAAAAAAATCCACTTTTGATATAGACGGTTTGAATTTCTTGCAGGTAGCAACCAGTTCCGTGCAGAAAAACGTATGGGTGACATGAGAAAACTTTTGCGGACGCTGGCTAATTACCTGAGGGCTGGACATCTTTGGGTCTGCTGAAAAAAACTGCTAGCCTTAGTCAGTGAAGTTTAGTGTAAAGTTTTGGTGGGTAGACCATTATTTTTTTGGTTAGTTCATTTTTATTTTATTTATTTTTGTTGTTGTTTACGGTACAAAAATACCAATCGTACAACAAAATTAATTGGTAAATTATATACTCAGTTGTCTTTTGGTTCTTGATAACAGGGATATATTTTGGAATTGACTAAGGTATACTGAAGTATATTGATATTAGAGGATTTTTTCTCCAAGGTATACTGAAGTATATTGATATTAGAGGATTTTTTCTCCAAGTCTGTATGGCTATATCATATAGCCTCTACTGGAACTCAAACCACGAGACCACTACCTCTGTGGCCCCTCTTCACCAGGCAAAGACTTAAGACTGGTGACTCAGAACACTTGGCCATCCTGACAGATCTCAAAAGTTCGAATGACCGATCGTTATATAAGGTGTTTTTAAAGTCATGGAGAAAGAATTCTCTAATGACTTTTTGGTTCTTCGTGGTCTAAATGATTCACACAACTTAGTTTATAAATTTGGATTCTTCATCCATATATAGGCAGAGAAGTCATATGCAAAAAATAATTTTACACTATTGGTGGTAATATCACAGGAGCAATTTAGACAGTCATCTATGCTTTTTCGACTGATGCGGAACCTAAGCATCATAATAATGCTAAACGAACAAGCTTAGATGACTATCTAAATTGCTCCTGTGGGTAATCTGTGGTAATATTCACATAAATGGTGTACAATTGATTTGATTGATCAACAATAAAGATTTGTAAATTCTAACTGACTTACAGATTGGAGTGAAACACCTGTGTATATCATGCGGCAACAGGGGGCACAATACCTGTTGGCATGGTTACTAAAAATCCCAATTTTTATACTCTGCAGTTTCAAAGTACACAGTAAAAAATTAGTGTTTAAAATTAGTTATCTATGTCATATTGTTATCTCTCCTGGTTTCTTGTTCAATTTGTTTTACTACATTGCACATGTGGAAAAAAACTTATCTGTGTTTTATAATGAAGATGATAATTCAAACCTTGACTTGAACTTTTTACTTTCAAGCTTTTATTCCTATGTTTGAAATCAAGTGATATGAAAATCAATGACTTTACTAATTTCGGAGACTCCCCGTAATAAGGTAGAGGAGACCTCTGCTTGCAGAAGATGGCAATTGCCCTGTAAATATTCAAGCATGTGACACAATATGTCCAATTCCTGTATCCATGGGAATCATTGTTCTCATTTGCATAGCACTAATAATTACTCCTGGTTTTATAGCTTTTGTATATTAGATGCCAAGTCACTAATCAGACTTGGTTGAGATCTACATTAATTGAGCATGTACTTGGAGTGGCTCTGGGTGCTTCTCAACCTGTTCCAAGTTTACTTTATGAAACATCAGTGTAGTAATTAAGATAATAGCTTGTGGTTAAAGCTGAAGAGCAAAACCATTAGGTTGGTCTCTTGCTTGACTCTTTAGTCATTGCAAAAGTCCATATACAAGGGGACATTGTGGTATAAAGTACATATTGTACCTCTCGTTCTTAGTTTCTTACTATCCACCTGTGGTGTTACACCGTTAGAGGGGAAGGTGATTAAGTTTTCACATAAGTTTCAATGGATCGTTTACAAAATTAGTGATGTCATTTATCTAATTAGAATTTAATAGACTTATTTTCATAAGCAAATTTAAAATTGTGCTTCTAGCAAACATTTGCAAGTGAATATTTGTGCAGCTGACCGCTCACCATATTGCTAATAATCTCATTCTCTGTCGCAGAGTGCTGGGTGGCCGTGGTCTGTGTGAGGAGCTGTACAAACACAGTCGACAAACGCTGGCACTTGGCTGCTTCTACATGAACCTGTGTGTGATGGGAGCGGGTTCTCGTTTTTAACACCATGTACTTATTTCTACATTTCATTGGATCTAATTTTTGAATGGTGTTAATTTGTTGTACTTTTGTATACCGTATTTGTTCTTAAGTGCACCTGCACCATTAAGTGCCCCCCTGTTTACACTGATTAAATTAATCAAATTTTGCTTTTTCCCCCAAAGATGTCATGTTTATCTTGTAAGACTAATGCGCCCATGAAAGAATGATCGCGGTAAGCTATAAAAGAAAAAACTCTCAAGAACCGCGAAAATTTGTCTGTGTGCTTATTAATGATATTCGACATTTGTTTTTGTTTGAAATTTGTTTTTTGTAAGCGCACTGTGCACTTGTTAGAACGAATATGGTATATCATTGTTTAAATTTCTGGTACTAAAATTCATTGTTTAGTAGGTATGTTTCAACAGTAGGTGTGTACAATTAGATTGCTTATATTGAACACATGTCAAACTTTTCAACTAGTTCACAAACCAGGTCTTGAAATGGTCATCATGTAGCTCGGAACTCCAGACTTTGTTGGAGTAACTCCAGGGTATGAAATAGAGCCAACCCGTGGCCCGGTGCCGGCTGGATTTTGGCCCGGGTCGGCTGGTTTCAAGGCCCAGTTTGTAGGCTACATCTTTGGAGCTCTAAATATGAACATACTTAAGGGCCATACACTTTATGTCAGGGCCGGCTACTTTTTATAGTTGCCAGGCCCTGTGGTCCGTCAGCAAATTTTGATCATTCATCATACCCTGGTAACTCAATACGGGAATTAAATAATGTTCACTTTTATGCTAGTTGAATAATATTGTTCTATATTAAATGCTCCACTTGTGAATTGTATAATTATTTATTTATCGAATAAAGCAAGTGAATACACTTCAAAACAGAAACAAATGTTAAAAAAGTAAAAGCCATAATTTTGTAGTGAATCAGAAAAGGCAGATAAGAAATTCTTGTAAGTACTAAAGTTTAGACCTCTCATCAATACTATATTTTTCTGTGTTTCAGATTGGGGTATTTAAGCAGAGATCTCTATTTGCGTTTGTCTTCAGTCTACAAGCTGCTCATGGCTGCTACGCTGCAGCTCAAGTCGGCTCAATCGCCGTGGTTACGAGAAAACTGTCATCTTCCTGTTGATGTTGATCTACCAACTTCAGTTTCAAATGTGATGGAAACTGATCTAAATGCCTCAGACCAATTAAGTTTTCATGATGAAAGTACACAAAGGAGAAGTTCGAACATTAATGCTTCTGTTATGGAGGATTTAGGTTCTGTTATAGTCAGAGAAAACTCAAATAAATGTGATGGGAAATCAATAAAAATGAAAAAAAAAAAAAGAAAACTGTTGGTGAGAGTCCAAATAAGGTTATTTGAGAATGTGGCTCAATATAAACAATTGCAGTTGCTTATTTAATTGAAAGAAAATCAGTGAGAGTGGAAAGGAAAAGAAAGAACTTATGAAAGTTATTAAAAATCTAAGAAAGAAACAAAAGTTGACAAAAACGAAAAATAGAATGGTTAACTGATAGTAGAACATTAGGATTTAGAAAATACCAGTTGACATAAGGTGCAAACCTTAGACTTATACCAATCCATGCACAACTAATATTGATACCGATAGAACAAAAAATTTTCCCCTTTAATGTCAATATCCAATGGAATATTACCTCTTTGTTGGCTATCGTTCATCAACAAACTCCATGCTTTTGCCCAGCTACTGTTAACGTGCCAACTAGAGTCAAACCTGCCAACTAGAGTCAAGATCGCCCCTACAGAGTGACAATTGATTCACCACCTTGAATTCAGAAACATTTGCTAATACATGTAGGGAATGCGAGAGTGATAGGGATTAGATAACGAATATCTAATCAGTTAGGTAACTTGAAAATGTGAATGTATTTTGCAAATTGTCTTGTACATGTACGATTGAAACTTTTATAAATTCTAGATAGAATACTAGATAGAAATGAATCGATCAGTTGCACTGATTTTGACACATGAAATATTTTGACATACGCATTTAGAGGTTTATTGTGTTCAACTATAATTTAATTATCATATTTGCAGTACTTGGGATGTGTTTAAATTTATTTTCTATATATATATTGGGTGTTTTGTGCATCTTCATATGTACATTCAAATCATCTTGTTTCTTTATTAGGCGAAACTTTATTAAATATGAAAAAAAAAAAATGGCTGTTTCCATATCATTATGTTGATTTTTCAAAGAAATCGCAGCAATAATTACTGTTATATTACCGTAAATCATCCCATTCTAACAATAAGTCTTTTGTGGGTACATTATTTATTTTATTTATTTATTTTATTCAGAAATGCAGTCCATAGTAATAAAAATAAATGATAACTATGTTAAAATCCAATTTAGGCCCATATATTTATGACCTTTGGTTATGTATGTTCCACATGATATTAGCTTGCTATACACTGAATATATAATTATACAATTAGCACATATCAGACTGCTGTCAATTTTGTACACAGTAATTTAAGCTTCCCCTACCCCTAAATTGTCCCAAAATCATGAAAATAGTATTACATTATTCTGTACAGAATTAAAAGCAGTCTGACACTTAAGTGCTAATTGAATGTAATGCTTGTGCAAATTTTTTATATGATGTGAACAGTTCATAACCCAAGTCAATGGTGTCTGTGTAATCAATTGAGTTTTTGAATTTTTACATTCGAATAAGATTATGGTATCAATTCAATCATTATTGACCATAATGTCATTGTTACGATTTTGGGACAATTATGGGTAGGGGAAGCTTAAAATACTATGTGTATACTTAAAATCATTCTGATACACATTTGATGTGCTAATTCTCTAAAGGGGATGTTTGTTCAAATATTAAAATTTGTTTGAAACCAATATCATCATCCAATTTTTTTCTGAGCAACATTTATAGGACGCAAAAAATATTAAACGTAACGGTAACCACCTCTATTCCACTCTCTACGAGAGGTCGACCTTTTTGTTTAAACGTATTTGTGTCAAAAATACTCCATAATTGTATTCTCTAATTTATTTTAATGGATGTGATGTCTATTTATTATGATACAGTGAAAATTTAATATTTAGTCATTTTTTTCTGAATGATGCTTTTTTTCAATTGACTCGTGTGGAGATCAATCTCGGAGATTGAACACTGCATGAGAACGTTATGATATAATTTATTTAAAGATAGAAATGAAGCAGACACGCGTTGAGTGTGACCTCTACTATTTTATAAGAACCCTCTGTCTTGTGGGTGCAGTCCAAAACCTTCATAAAAAGAGCACCTCTTCAATCAGACCACTTTCAGGCGGCCCTAATATGTATGGAGATTCGACTGCACGTGCATGTCGGCGGCAGACCCAGGTTTTTAGAAAAGGGGTGGGGGCACGTAAGGAAAAAAAAGAGGGGCGCACTTACGGGATTTCATGAAAACCCAATGAAAATGAAGTATTTTGGTGGGAAAATGGGGGCGGGGGCTGCGCCCCACCCTTCCTGGATCTGCCTATACATGTACACGTAAATATAAATGTGGTGGTTTATAGCCAGGATTCTAGGGCTCGCACACTGTACACTGCTCTGTGGCACCTACACGTTAATTAGGTACAAGTCATTGGGATGAAGGAGTGAGCGTGTGGGTGATTAGCAGTGTGCGCTGAATGTGCTGCCGATGTAAGTATGCGAGAAATGATCAATTGATGATCAATAAGTGGGCCAATGACCTGGTGTGAAATGTAGAGTTGTGAGAGCCCTAGAATCATGGCAGATCCAGGGGCGCCCCCCCCCATTTCCCACCAAATTACTTCATTTTTATAGGGTTTGGATCGGCCTTTGCCCCTTGCATGGAGACATTATGGATCTTCCCCCGTGACAGGTGTATAGCACTCCATATAACTCACCCCCTTGATCAGTGGAGCTCCCAGTAAAGCACGAATCATGCTCAAAGTCTTCATGTGACTTTAATTATATAATAATGATTTGATCTGGATTTGTTTGATAAGTTACGTCGATTAGAATAGTCAGCTGGTTTTTGTGCACAATAGTCACACATGGGTTATTTTATATGCTCGTTTATTATAACGGTCTTCTATGTTTGTATGTTAGTTTGTAATAGCCATCTTCAATGGTTGTGTATTGGTTTCAATGCATGGAAATTCGTTGAGTAGTTGACACATACGTAGTAACAGAGTTTGCAAGCATTTATTACTATTTACAAGTCAAAACATTAAAAGTGCATGTTTACATTGTGATTTCTGGTATACAGGTAAAATATACCGTCATTTTCATAATGTAGTCAGCTATATATTTTAGTAATTCTACACTGGCATAATCATTTTGACATTCAACTATAAGCTAATATGCACCATGATTTAAACAATATTTGGTATATAATATATATAAGTACTATTAATACAGTTACATAATAGTTATTCATGGTAACAATAGTCAGTATGTTTGTTGTTTAGGATTATACAACTTATACAGAAAGTAGGTTTTACACACAATCGGGCCGATTGCCAAGCAACTATCTAATGCAAGTATAGTATAAGCATTACACTCTCGGATACACAGTGACCACGTACAGGTGACATGACATCAAGTCATCGTCCTACATTATACACATACAAAACCATCCTACACCAGATGCCCACGTTATGATGAAATACAGTGTCAAGATTGCGCAACAAGCGTCTCTAAGACTACACAAGGTCCAACCAGAATACAAAAATGAAATCTATTACTTTTACTATAAACAAACATAAGGCTTACAAGACCCGTCTCCGTCCCCAGTTATCCCACAGAGAAGTACTGAAAACAGACTGAATTAGTGTTTAAATCTTCATAATAATCAAGCCGTTCATATCCCAGGACTAGCTTACTGCTTAAGTCAGGAATTAACAGAATTATGATGTTAGTGGCTTGATTCTCATTTTCGTTTTCTTACACTTGATATTATCATCATTATTGATATTATGCCATAATACCACCCCGCCGCTGTAACCCTGACGGTTGAGCTGTGTACAATAAACATTTTGGTTAAACCACCAGGCGCCTGGATATTTTGTGCACGATTTCCATCACTCCAAAGATCGTTATCCCGATCCTTTGTAGTGAACTTCTGTCCATTATGATTCCTATCACTTGCACACCCATTCATGCCATCAGTAGCATTGCCCGAGAAGCCGTCCACAGTTAACTGGTAATCTGTACTTTCACTACCTATGTTAAAAACACCGTAATTTGCCACTAAAACATCCCCAATTTTATCACAACCCTCAAGTACAATCTGAATCATATACTTCCTGCGAGACGTAAGAATGTGCATATTCTCATTCCCCACCCAATGCTCTCCTTCCAAGTCCCCAAACCCTTTTTTGTACTCAGCCCAGCCCTTATTGAAGTCCTGGGGCCCGTTGACGCGTCTCTGAAGAACTGTCCAGCCTTCGGAACCTTCAATGTCACAGTAGACATGCATGGCTTCAAGGGCTGGGAATATGTCATATGTCCCACTACCAGAGTTCCATTCTGTGGCAATGTCAGAACAATCCACCGGCTGTGATCTTTTACTGAGTTCATTTACATCTGTAACCAGGGGTTCAAGCAGCCTGGTTACATTGTTTTCAAACATGTAGATCTTTTCTGTCTGATTTTCAATCTTATCTTCAAGTTTACGCGTTTGTTTTGTTATTTCATCTTCAATCTTTTCTGTTTGATCTGCGGATCTATCCTCACACCTGTCCATCCTCTGTGCTACGTTTGCCTCCAGATTGTCCATCTTCTGGGTCACGGTTGTCTCCAGACTGTCCATTTTCTGGGTCACGTTTGCCTCCAGACTGTCCATCTTCTGGGTCACGTTTGCCTCCAGACTGTCCATCTTCTGGGTCACGTTTGCCTCCAGATTGTCCATTTTCTGGGTCACGTTTGTCTCCAGACTGTCCATCTTCTGGGTCTGTTTGCCTCACCTGTCCATCCTCTGTCCCACGGTTTGTCTCCAGACTGTCCATCTTCTCTTGTTTGTCCCTGTCCATCTTCTGGGTTGTCTCCAGACTGTCCATCTTCTGTCCATCTTCGGTTTGTCTCCAGTTGTTCATCTTCTGGGTCACGTTTGTCTCCAGACTGTCCATCTTCTGGGTCGTTTGCCCATCTGTTCCGTTTGCTCATTGTCATATGCTTCACGTTTCCTCCAGACTGTTCATCTTCTGGGTCATGTTTGTCTCAAGACTGTCCACCAGGTGGCGCCGCACCTGTCCATTCTCTAGCATCAGTTGTCGGTCCACGTCATCTGTTCCCTCGAGGTCATCGCCCTGACGTCTTCCAAAGTGGCCAATTTGAAGACAAATAATAAAATGTGTAATCGCCTGTAAATGACACAAATTCGTTTGAAGCAGCAAAATGTGTAATTTGACATTGTTTGTCGTTTGACACATTAAATGGAACCGTTCTAAGTAGAATCATCCAGTGTCGGCTTCTAGATTTTACTTTTTTAATGTGTTTTCCCCAAGTTTGCTTGTGGATACAATCATATTCTTCTCTCTCCGTTTTCTATAGCAAGCAAGCTCCTACCCACTACATTGATATAGTGAAATGGAAGCAGATGTCTTCAGCTATGTTAATATACATGTAGTGGGTAGGAGGTTGCTTGCCATAGGAAAAGAGAGAGAAGAATATAATTGTAGATTTTACATGGAAATGATAATTTCTGTGACAGGAAAGGATGACTTATGTGCCAGCATTTATATTCTCTCTTACTAGTTTGTTATTGTTTTCAAAGTTGCACCCTGTGTACCTAATGATCTTATCTATGTTGATATAACATGGATTGAAATATACATGTTAAAATGTAAAAAGATTGTTAATCAGGCTTAGACAAAGTGCTGAAATTTCCCTTGCACTTTGGGCTGTTTGTAACGTCATCGTGATGCAAATTTGTTTCACCTGATAATACTAAAGCATTTATTTTTAATAAGAAAACTTTCAATCATAAAACATGATAATATACATTTATTAAAATTCACACGTGATTTTCTTATATTAATTAACACTGCTGTAAAAAATCATAATCATCTAGGAAAGGTCACCTAAGTTTTATATCTGTTAAGGGTACTATGAACTCTTTACGGGAAAAATATTCTATTTTCAGCTTTTTAAAATTTATTATACTGTAAACTGTGAAGAACAACATGTTTTGAAATGAACCTTTTGTCTTCAATAGTTTTCCCATTACAACCCATTTTGTGAAGACCAACCCGGAGTGAAAAACAATGACTCATTCTTTGCAGGCATATAAGGTTATAACAGCTAAAAATTAAATTTTTACATTTTCATTGTTTTGTATGCTATAAATGATAAAGAAAAAACATCTTTTCAAAATGAACCTTTTATCATCCATAGTTTTTCTTATATGATACATTTTATAGACAGCAACTACTATCAATGTATATTGATTTGACATGTTTAAAGCCCATTTTCTCAAAACTAAGTTTGCATAGTGGATTAATTTTTCTTTTTATATTTCTCTCTAACCGTGAAATCAAATTTTCACAAACGTGTATATATTTGAAGATGTATGCATTCTGAAGAAAACCTTACTAGGGATTTTGATTTTTTTTATTTCGTTGATGAATTATGAACGTTTTTGTATTGATTTGCAAGAAAATTCGGAAAATAAGAGGTTTTAAAACTTAAAATGCATGTAAAATGATAAAGGGGAAAAATATAAAAAATTTGAGGCAAGGTAAAATATATAAATATACAAATTTTGTAACTGAATAGTGATTTTGGTCATTTTGATGTTTTACTATCAGTTATATGCTTCACAGGCAAAGTTGTAAATTTCTCACATATTGCTTTTTATAATTTTTTTTTCATCAATCTACACAATTCAAAACATGTTGTCATTAGATTAGATAATTATCTATAAAATAAGTTGTAATTTGTAAGAATTGAAGCAATAATGAGTGAGAAAATCAAAGTTTAATAAAATCGTAAGTTCACAGTCCCCTTAAGGGTACAAGAGATGTTACTTTTGGATTTTACTAAAATTCCCTTTAAAAAGTAACCTCTTTTATTATTGCTTCATTGTTTTACGATTTACAACTCGTTGTGCAGGTAAAAATCTTGTCGAACGATATGTTAGAAATATACAGGATAATGCAAAAAAAAAAAATAAAGTAGGAATATTTGCACAATTGCTTCTTGTTTTGGATACCTTTTAAATGCGAAACAAAATGCCATTATGTAAAAAAATGCTATCCAATAACAAAATTTATATACTTATCTAAAAATAATCAATTTCTATATATATTTTGTTTTGAACCCACACATCATTTCCTTTTTAACCCCCCCCCCAAGTCATCTTCTAGATCAGATGATATGAACTATTTTTCGAAATCAATAGAGTAGTTTATCTCAATTTGATGGGTCACAGAGTTGTACCATGTCGTCAGCACTGCAATGGTAACAGCTGAGCGTACCTGCGGTGGTCTGGCGACTGTGTGTGGAGCGGTCCCCAGCAGCAGAAGCAGCAGCAGCAGCAGCAGTGTAGTGGGGGAGAGCAGCGGAGGAGACATACTGCACGGCGAACAGACTTCCTGCAAAACAACAGTCACTATAGCAACATCAAGGGCACTGGTCTAGTCTAGTCCACCTTCCTATGGAGAACGCCTCTATAACAAGAGTAGTATATGCTGCAAAGATACGCCCCCTTTTTGGCTCCGTCTTTTGACTTGACCCTCTGACCCCAGGTCGTGGAGGTCGAGGTAGAAGGTTAATCGGGTCAAGGCTCGGCCTTGAAGAGGCACGCGTGCGTTCAAGGCCCAGAAACCGACCAATCCAGGCAAATTTAAGAAGGTCAGGCAAATTTAAGTAGGTCAGGCCAAGCAGGCCACGTGTGACTCGACCAAACAAACCCCTCCATTCTTGTAAAAGATACGCGCTCACTTTTGGCTCCGACTCATTTTTGAACTAGCAACCATCTGAAGAAACATAAGTTATCTTCTATAACAATATGTCTCTGCTTGTCTCGTATCATTTTTAACAAGTTTCTATGGTTTTTAACACAAGTTCAACACGTGACACGATCTTTGTCGATCATTAACTGTGCGGGTAGTCTTGGGAAGCAGCTGCAGCGAAATGATCACATAATACATGTGTATAGAGTGTGGTTTGGAATAAAAATACATGCAACAATATTTGGCTTTATTCACTAATTAGAATTTTCAGGAATGATGTTTAATAAAAAATAGATGAACACGTTTTCACAGCTCTGATATCTCGATGGAATAAAATGGTATTAGAACTTCTATATAAAATAATAGTCTTTAAATATTGCTTAATGCGTGATACGATATTACCAATAGCAAACAATCTGAAGAGGTTTTTGTCCTGACACAATTCTTTGACACTCTTTTTATTTCGGTTGATTAATGGTTTTTTAAATTGAACAACCTCGACAGCCAAAAGTCGGAGCCAAAAGTAGGCACGTATCTTTTACAGGAATGGAGGGGTTTGATTGGTCGAGTTGCACGTGGTACGCTTTGCCCGACCTTGCTAAATGTACCTGGCCTTCTTAAACGTGCCTGGATTGGCTGGTTTCGAGGTCGTGATCGTTTGACAGTCATCTCAGGGTCGGTCATTGCTCTGAGGGTTGATTAATGGGTTTAAAATTGATGTGATGTACTTTGCCTGACCTTACCTAAATGATTAATGACGTTTTAATGGATTGGTCTCGGAGCAAAAAGTCGGAGCCAAAAGTGGGCGCGTATCTTTTACAGGAATGGAGGGGTTTGATTGGTCGAGTCGCACGTGGCGTGCTTGGCCTGACCTACTTAAATTTGCCTGACCTTCTTAAATTTGCCTGGATTGGTCGGTTTCTCGGCCTTGAATGCACGCGTGCCTCTTCAAGGCCGAGCCTTGACCCGATTAACCTTCCACCTTGACCTCCACGACCCGGGGTCAGAGGGTTAAGGCAAAAGACGGAGCCAAAAGGGGGGGCGTATCTTTGCAGCATATACTACTGACAAGACCATTTTACACGCTCCCAAAGTGTAGCGGAGTCCGGAGTCGTATGATCCAGACGCCGAATCCAGCAGATTATGTAGCACAGTACCGGCAAAACCACGCCGCCAACCTTTGCACTTTGTTTTAGATTCCACGAACCCAGCTCCAAAATAGACTGCAATATTTAATAGTCATAGTTAAAGTCTCGCAAGAGGTCATTTGGTGAAATAAGGACCTCTAAAGAATGGACCGAGAGGGTCCATTTTGAAGAGGTCCTTATTTCACCAAATGACCTCTTAAGAGACTTTAAGAAAAAATGGATGTGCCCTAAGGGATGCCTTATCTCTTACAAATGATGGAAAATATGTTTATCTTTAATTTAATACTTTTTAAACATGATGAAACGCATGCTATGTCAC
>CM032659.1:34932839-34979053 GCA_019095985.1 Streblospio benedicti | reverse complement strand
CACCCCACAAGTCATAAATTACGTGTGTTTGGGACACTTTTAGAGCGTTTAGAATCAGTGGTAATAGAGTGGAACATGCAGTGGGAACTCCTTCATTTTTACAAACTTCACATTAACTTACATCACGAAATCTGTGCTCCTATGACATGTAAGAGACCCAGAACTCCGGGCCAGAACTGTTTATGTACAATAAGGCTTGAGTAATACCTCATTCTATCATTCCGTGCAAAAATCACCGCCAATAACCCACGCTGATTGGTCAATCAGCGTGCTCAATTTTGCGATGGAAAACACGCTCCAAAAAAAAAAACCACGGCACTAGTCTAAACTCCTCACAATATCAGTACAGCCGCTGACATAGCAAGGCGTGTTCCGTGTAGCGGAGAGCAAAAGTTTAGACTAACGCCATAGTAGTGGTCTCCAGCGCTCAAAACAAACGAAATTGACTGGCAATGAGAATGGTATAATATTATTTATTTTGAAATAAAATGGATTTTAGTCATGATAGAATGGTGATTGACCACTCGATTGTCGTGTCAATTGTAGGAATTGACCACGAGATTTTTGTCAATCGCAAAGATGCATGCTGACGCCTGATTTGCGAGCGCAGTGAGGGTAAAATCAGTTTGCGTCAGCATGTCAATTTTTGCGATTGACACAGACAATCGAAAGTGGTCAATCACCATTCTATCATGACTAAAATCCATTTTCATGATTTTATTTTAAAATAAATCATATTATAACATTCAACATTCAAGTCAATTCAATTTTGTTTTATTGATCCGGAGCGTCAATTCTTGCAGTTTTGAGCCGGGGCGTTAGTCTAAATTGTTGCACTCCGCTGCAGCATGAACACGCCTTCATGGCCTTACCACGCCAGCATGTATTGATATTGTGAGGAGGTTAGACTAGAGCCGTGGTTTTTTTTTTAGCGTTCATTCCATCGCATAATTTAGCACGGAGATTGACCAATCAGCGTGGGTTATTGGCGGTGATTTTTGCACGGAATGATAGAACGTAAAATTGAGCATGCTGACATCTGATTTACCCAAACAAAGTGAGGGTATATCAGACGTCAGCATGACTAAATTGACACGACAATCGAGTGGTCAATCACCATTCTATCATGACTAAAATCCATTTTCATGATTTTATTTTAAAATAAATCATATTATAACATTCAACATTCAAGTCAATTTCGTTTGTTTTGAGCGCGCGGAGACGTCAATTCTTGCAGTTTTGAGCGTGCGGAGGCGTTAGTCTAAATTGTTGCACTCCGCACAGCATGAACACGCCTTCATGGCCTTACTACGCCAGCGGCTGTATTGATATTGTGAGGAGGTTAGACTAGCGCCGTGGTTTTTTTTGAGCGTTCATTCCATCGCATAATTTAGCACGGAGATTGACCAATCAGCGTGGGTTATTGGCGGTGATTTTTGCACGGAATGATAGAACGTAAAATTGAGCATGCTGACGTCTGATTTACCCAAACAAAGTGAGGGTATATCAGACGTCAGCATGCTCAATTTTGCGATTGACACGACAATCGAGTGGTCAATTCCTACAACATTCACTTGCACATAACCTGTTCAATATTCACCCCCTATAACTTCCATCTCCCTCCATGCATATTGTAGGATTTGAGCACGAGATTGGAGGGTCAATCGTAAAATTTTGCACAGTGATGTGTGATTGAAACGAACGCAATGAGTATCAATCACACATCACCGTGCAAAATTCTATGATTGACCCGACAATTGAGTGCTCAAATACCATTCTATCATGACTAAAATGACTACAATCCACACTAAATGAGTGTCATATTCGTTTTTATTTGAAAATAAATCATATCATAACGTTCTCATTGCCATTTTGACCATGCGAATCAACGGCTGTTATTCAGTTAAAACCTTTGAATATTTAGCATAGTTTCGAAGTTATCCACTGTAAAAACATTTGTGAATGATAAAGGACGGATATGCGATTGATTTGACACCAAGAAATAATTAATCCAATAACTAGAATTTTGTAAAATATTAGTTGGAAGTCGGAAGATTGTCAAAATGTTTACTCGTGCTGATTTGCGCATGCGCGTTACAGCACTTAGCAGCGTGCATATTGTATAATTGACTCGCCTGTTCGACCAATCAGCGTGGGTTATTGGCGGAGATTTTTGCCCGGAATGATAGAATTATCATTAGCAAACAGCCTTACAGAGGCAAGGCCATCAATCAAAATCATACCATTTAGTAACCTAATAATTTTCATATAATGACCTTTTAAGGCATGGAAACAAACTCATGTATATTTCATCTTCAAAATACTGCTGCAATACATTCTTTATAATTTACAACAATAAATAGTTTATTTTGTTTTTAAGTTCACTTTGGCATGATATTTATGATAAAAACGTAGTTATTTGTATTTAAGATGATCGTATATTAGTTCATAAATTCTTTAAATATTTAGTATATATTTGTTTTAAACATAATGTACGCATACAGTTGAACACATTTTTCCATATGTGCATCATATATTCAACACTAGTCAGTTTTCATAGTTCAAATGAAAAAGCCGTACACCTTTTTTTCCTGCATATCAGTGTGGACGAAAGTTAAAGTTATCTTTAATCCATTATATAACAGTTTCTCTTGTTTTGCATGAGAGGATTAACAGAAGGCTGGTCAACGTATGGACAATCAGTGTGTTCAAATTCATAAACACATCGGGTAGATTGTGGCAAATTAGAGAAGAGAGAACTCTATAAAGCTTGGAAAGGCGGAGGTAGCAGAGAAGCATAAAATGCGTCAAACCTCATTGCAAGAAGTGAATTTTCAGAAAGTTGCTCTTGGGAAAGCTGAACTAAAATCTGCTGACAAATTTACTAAATAGATAGGCTGTAAAAGGCAGAAATTTGTATGGAGAAAACCTATGAAAAATGATGATAGAGCTTTTTAATGGATGAAGAGGCTTAGAAAGTAGCTTGGAAGCAACACTGAGTGCAATCAAGAAAACCCCTCAAATGCACCTCAATGCCTAGTAGCGTCCAAATCACCCTAAGAGATGACAGCCATGTTCCATTGGGTTCCTAGACTAGTCATATGGTGGGCTATGTGTGAGCAGCTAGGTGTTGAAGAATGGATTATAAAGGCCATTGTTCCAGTGTTTTATACACTGGCTTGTACCCAATTAATTGCGTCCGTCCATCCGTCCGCCTGTCCATCCGTCCGTCCATCCGTCCGGTTCGTTACCCCTCTACAGGTCGCATCGTTTGAGCTAGGATGCTCAAATTTGGCATGTCGGTTGGAAATGGTGACCACAAGAGTCCTATTTCACATGGGCCCAAACGGTCCATATTTGGGCCCATTTGGGCCCATTATTAGGTCCATTTTACTAGTGAATCACATTCTTATTACTATTTGAATGCACCATTAAAATCAATATTCTATAACCACAAACTCCAGACACATCGGCTCCAAAAAATGCATCCACTTCTTGGTAATAGATGATACTGCTATAAATCAATAATCAGCCAATATATAGACAGTGACATTCCAGTGTATTAAACACTGGTTTGCCCTCACCGGGGGCGCTTTTCATATGTCAATGTGCGCAGTCATGTTCCTTGGGAATTGTTATCCACTGATGACCTTGCCATTAAAGATAGCTCCGTTCAAGAGCTATCAGATGAGGTGAATGCATGGAGGACGGGTGTCGAAGACAAGGCAATGCGAGTAAATACGTGTAAAACAAAATGCCTGGCCTTGGTATGCTTCTCATATATGGAGAATGCTCATGTGCTGTGTGCCTGAAGAAGGTTCCACGAAAGTACGTAAGGACTTAGCATGTAAGAATATGGGTCTAATAGACGCACATAACACAAAACTTGGGAGGGGATGGTTGCGGGGTAAACAGAACAGCCAGGCTACACACCGCAATTGAGGAATAATAAAGGCTTGTCCAAATAAATTTAGGGTTGATTGATTGATATATGGTTGATTGAACTACTGCCAATGTATAATTAATGAGGCACTATCATTTGTACCTATTTTATTCCTGTTTTGTTTGAATAAGGTTTACGGGAATCTATATCACACCATTCACCACAGTAGAGATGAGTTTGCTCAACATCCACTACATATTCTTACAAGTTCTATATTGTATCGTGCTGCCAGAAGAGCCGTTCTGTCTCAGTGGTTCGACATGAGACGTGCGATTCCTATATGATTTTTTAGATTAACCCTATCGGGCAATATATCCCAGGGCATCATAAACTAAAAGAGCTGCACAGACGTTACTGTCTGTAGCTTTGAGTATTGAAATCAATGCAATGAAAACCCTAAATATTGATATAGCTTCATTCAAATAATGCCTTGGGATGTTCTGAATCGTTTATGACATTTATAAAAGTCTGGATTTTATCTTAAGAAAATTTATCAAATGTTATACACAAGTTACATACAAACAATAAGTTTAATTTTGAATAACCTCATTACAATGTATTTTAGCTTTGCTAGTCTTTATATTTGCATAAAATATTTCAACATAACGGGCTCATATCTACCAAAAATCAATGTTGAATTGTGTTAGTCATATTGATTTCATTGATTATGAATGGACTTGTTCCTGTTGATTTGTTTTTCAAGAAATTAATTTTCATTGATCATATAAAATGGTGGATGCACAGTAATTGAAACAGACATTCTGTCTCACGTCTAGTTTTCAATGAGTATTTGTTTTTCCATTCTTTCAATTTCTGTTTGCGGCCGTGTACTGATTCGTATGTTACTGATCATCAGCAATGGCACGAAACTACAACCAAAAATTCTCTATTTGCTGTCTTGTATTGAATATCGCATGGCAATATATGACTGAAGATATATATTTGAATATACTGTTCCTGATTGGTTGTTGAGAAAACTCATCTGATGAGTTGCTCTCCACGTGGTTAATACCCACGGGTTGAAAAGGTCCAGTTGAGTGCAGTGGTCACTGTATATGGTGGAGACAGCACACCTCTATTCATAAAACAAATTGTCTCAATAAGAGCGGCGGTCTCTTTCTGGGTTCTGGGGGATCATGGCGACTTTGTGAAGGTGCATGGGGACGTTATGAAAGTCGTTGATAGCAACAAAATGTATACAGTAGGACTCTATTAAAGAACTTAAGTCTTTCAGGAATCTCTACTCTAAGGCTGTCCTGTACTGCTCATACTGCCTGACAGCAAATACAGAATTGACTTGTGTGGTTGTAATTTCTCTATAACGCACACAAGACCATTCAAATAAAATCCCAAAAGACCAATAAAAACAAACACATCACCACTGAATTTTGGCTGGAGTCCGTTATGTTTAGATATAAAACACAAACGTAAAAATTAGTAAAGCTAAAGCACTTTGTAATTAGGTTGATCAAAATTAAACTCATGTTTGTATATAAATATTAACGAGATTTTCTTGGAATAAAATATGAACTTTTGAATGTCATAAAGTTTATTTAATGTGGCATGACGATATTTGAATGAAGTGGTATTTATTTTTACCTTGAGATGTCACACAATAATATATCAATCTTATGTTTTATACAAATTTATAGACGTCTTGCATTGTCCTGAGCAAGGCACGCCTATGGAATAAAGTGTACTCTTGCCTATCGCACATGTGACACCTGTCACTAGACACCTGGCCGGCGGCTCCATACATGTTAGAACTTGTTGGAACATGCAGTGCTTTTTGAGAAAACTCATCTCTAATAAGTTGTTCATACCTCTTTTTTTTGTTCATACCTTGGTTGATACCCACATGTTAAATAGGTACAGGTGCGTAAAACTATAAATGTTTAATTTGCGCTTAGGGGGTTGAGTCAGCAAACATGCCTAAGTAAAGTAGGTCCAGGATGGACCAAAATGCAAAAATTAAATAATCACAAAATGATTTATAGATGAAAATCGCAAAATTTAATAGCCACGAAATATTCTAGCTTTACAGAACTTTTGAGAGAGAACATGAGTGCATTATGTTACTTATATTTGTTATCATGATAGTTGTAAAACTTTGTAATTGCTGCCGTCCTGCTGTTCAATATATTTGGTGTCTTTTATGCAGCACTCCTGAAATCATTGACTTTATAAAAATAGTTCCGCACTGGAATGTCAATGGTGTTTCTGAACATCTAATGGTAATAGTTTGAACTTAGCAAGTTATATATAAATGCTACTCAAGGGTATGAATTTTCTATTCTCAGTGATGCATACATGTGTTCATGATTTTTATGTGTTTTTCTCTTTTAATAGCATGAGACCAGCATGTGGTGATAGCAGTTCCAGGGAATTGAATATGACCAACGATGAACCAAGTCTTCATTGAAACAATGCAAATAAAATATTTATAGAACACTAAAACAGCAAATTACAACCATAAGTGCGTCTATTGTGTCAAAATATTTAATTCAAGGTTTTAGACATGTATATGTAAACTATCTTACTTCCGGTGACAGTATTGTGAGCATAACACTTTGTAAATTTCTATGTTTTATTAAAGGTAGGCGTTTTACTATTTATTGAATATACAATGACAACTCTGGAAAAATAGTTTCAACTGTTTCAGGACATTATGTTTAAAACACATATACTAATTGTGTTCTAGAAAACGTGTACTTATCTATGATCACCTTACTTACAATTTCTTCTGTTTTTATTATAATTAGTCTGACAAAGTGCACTTGAAAACAGAATAAACTATTTATTATTGTTAATTATATAGATGATACCACTGCCGTATTTTAAAGACGAACTATACAGAACTTAGTCTTCATGCTCATGTATAATAACAAAAATAGACTGTATACGCTATAGTAACACAAAATGTAATTTTGATGATGGCCAATGGCAAGGCTCATCGCTATAGATAAATATGAGTTGTGGAGACGGCAGTCAATAGAGAAATCCACAGGATGAATGTTGTGTTTATATTGAACTAGTGCGTGTGGAGGTGACTCATACCTCACCGTAACTCCAATCAATATAATTTAATTTTATATCACAAAAAAAACTTTTCATTTCTATACAGACCTTTTCAATTTTTACAATTTTTCTTTTTCACAAACTTACTACATACTTCTTCCACAATTAAAATCCAAATTATTTCATTCTTAATTGGAACATAAAAACAATGCAACAGGTTTCATGAAACCGTAGTTTGGTGTATCGCAGTTCATGGACGTGAGTGCTTCATTTCAAACAAGTAGCATGTGCATTTGTTTGTGAAACGCACGTGCTAACTTCACATTAACTTACATCACGAAATCTGTGCTCTTATGACATGTAAGAGGCCCAGAACTCCGGGTCAGAACTGTTTACCTACTATAATTAAGGGAAATGGTGTGGTTTAGTGTGGAGATAACACCAGCTATGCGTGAGAGGTGTCATAGCATGCTCAAGTTCGCGTTAGCGAACGGGTGCAGGCTACACCACCGTGCATAGCTGGTGTTATCTCCACACTAAACCACACCATTGCCTTTTTATCTCCCCACCTTTGCATTGTTTAATCACAAACGCTCGATTTTGTCAACATGGACAGCCCTTGCACTCGTCAACGTAAAAATACTTCTCAAACGAATGGTCCCACCCATCTCTATATTGTCAAAATTCTACAACAATATAATTAAACATAACCATTACTAATACACATCCAACACAAAATATGGCAATAAAAACAAAATTATTATCATCCTCATCAAAAGAAATGTCAAAATGTAAATGAAGAACTGGAAGAAAAGCCAGAAAAATAAAATTGCAAGAATATTACATAAGTGCAGTGTAGTAAAAGTGGTCCAGTGTAAAATGCAAATATTGGCTTGTGCAATAATTTTTATTTTTCATTTCTAGTTATCAGTTCCATTCACAAAGTGGGGAGATAAACAGATCTCCTACGGCTCTTAACCAAACAGAATCGAGAATAAGCTGCAAAGTGGGGAGAAAATGAGGTGTGAATAATGTCTCATCGCTCACTTGCACATAACCCATTCAATATTCACCCCTATAACTTCCATCTCCCTCCATGCATATTTATTAAAAGCGAACAGCCTTACAGAGGCAAGGCCATCAATCAAAATTACGATATTCTTAGTTACTTGATAAATTTATCTAATGACCTTTTGAAGCATGAAAACAATATTATGTATATTTCATCTTCAAAGTACTGCAGCAATATATTCTTTATAAATTACAAAAATAAATACTTTATTCTCCTTTTAAGTTCACTTTGTCATGAGATTTATGATAAAAACGTAGTTAATTGTAAATAAGATGACCCTAGCTTTATACACAATTTCTTTAAATCTTTATTATATATTTGTTTTAAACATAATGTACGCACACAGTTGAAGACCTTTTTTTCCCGTATTTCCATCCTTCATCCAATATTGATCATTTTTCATAATTCAAAATGACAAGGCTGTACGCCTTTTCTGAATTCATGAGTTTGGTTTTCGTATGGATATTTCTAGGCTTATGAAGGTAAAGTAAATAACGTTTTAGGGGATTTTAAATCTTTTTTTTCAAGATCTTTAAAATGATATATTGTACACCTTTGTAGGTTTATTATTAAGAAAGTAGAGATGAAGTTCTACTGTAAAAATGACACATGCTGTTGTAAAAGTTTTATCAATGAAATTACTTTCAGTTGGACAATGCACTGTAATTGGTGGACTTGTAGGTCATAATTGTCCAGACATCTTTTATGATTGGCTGTTTAAGCTCACACCACTAATAGCTACCATGTTTTTTTAGTAATGACTTTTTAAGAGAATGCTAGAAATTATAATATTAGACAGCTATTGATAAAATACGCATTTTGTTGTTTAACGCTCAATCAAGGAGTTTAGTGTTCTCAACCTTTTACATTTGTTAATTATACATACACATTATCGTTTTGAAGCTGTAAAGTGCTTTAGTAGAGCCATTTGAACCCTTTACAACCAAGTATTATTTATGAAATAAAAATGGTGTAAGCAACATCACACAAGCAAATTAATTAACATTTAGTTTTTTTTTCAATAGTACTATTTAACCAAGGTTATTTGAGTAAAACTAATGATGGATTATCTTTTTAAAATTCTACTTTACATAATTCCATTGTCAAACCAAATAATAATAGCTTGTCAAAAAGTGACAAGTATTAAATATAAATAGTTTTAACAAGATAAATCCAGATGGCAAACAGGTGAGGTTTAGGTGAATAAACAGTTGGAAGTGAAAGTATTGTAATGACTTTAATATATTGTAAACATATAGAAAGTCTGTCTGAGCACGAGGATAAAATACAACAGTCGCAATGACATTTTAAAGCATGTGCCTCATATTCAAATGTAAATGGGGCGGTTTATAGTCCTGACCCAAGTCTTGCTCTCACGACTTGACAATTTCCACCAGGTCATTGGCCCACTTAATTGATCATCAATTGATCATTTCTCATATGCTTACATCGGCAGCACATTCAGCGGACAATGCTAATCACTCACAAATCACTTACTCACTCGTTCAACCCAATGACCTGTATCTAATCAACGTATAGCTGCCACGGAGCAGCGTGCAACTCCTTTAGGGATGGGTTTGCTCAACACCCACAACCAGACCTAGGTGTTGTCTGACAGCCTGATAGATAACCACGTCTTTTCATTTGGTTGCCACACCATACGGCTTACAAGTGTGTCAATTGGCTTATGTGTTGTGAATTAGAACAAACTGACTACAATCACACTAGGAGGGGGCTGCTACCCTCCAAAAACATGTGCAGCTGGCCTGTGGTCTGTTGGTTTTACACATATTAGAAGACTGGTGTAGTGGTGGGATTGAGACAGAGAGGGTATGAAATCGATGTGACGTAATGATTATCTAGATCAGAAGTGCTCAGAGAGCACAGCGTCGCTAATACAACATGGAATCGTGTTTTTTTCTAGTGACACTGTGCTCTTTGCCAGAGCACTTTTGCTCTCGTTGTATTGGTTATATATCCTACATTATGGATAGAAATGAATTTGTGTACTTGTTTCTTTTGGCATCCCACTAATATTGCATAGAAAGAATTGGAAAAAAAATAAGACTGTCAAATTTTCAAAATGTATTAAAAGTTGATAAGACAATATTATGTTTCATTTTTAATTACTTTTTATATTTCACCTCTTTTTGAAATGTATGTAATCTTATATTCTGATACAAATTATGTTATGTTGTTATGTTATGTTATGTTTGTAACATTTGATAAAAATGAAAACAGTAAAAATTAAGAATAGGTGAACTCTATATTTTTGTACCAGATGTTTGTGAAATATAAAATATAAAAAAGCGAGATGTTCTGGTTGGGTGGTATTCTTATTCCCGCAATATATACCTGTAATGATATATATAATACATATCCGTTATAGATATGTTAACGAAGCAAGAATAAAAGAAAATAATAATACAACATATTACTAAGAGTTCCAACCAAAAACAAATAAATAAACATGTGACCCAATTAATATTTACATACAATAGAACAAAATTTTCGTTGAACTTTCAGAAACTGTGAAATAATCACACTCTTTTTCGGACAACAAACTTCCTCTTACGAGGTACAACGTCAACTTCTGAGTCACACGTGATGAGTGCTGTGTTTCTGTTGATCTTAAACTTCCTCTTTCTCGACATGTCCATTTCACTGGAAGTTGAAGAACTTGACGATCTTGCTTCACTACTCTTCACAGATTTCACAAAGAACTTGTAGACTCCGTTTAGATTGGCAAAGTCTAACTCTGTGAAGAGGCAGGACGGGAACATGAATTGTTCTTCCATAATCTCAGGCAAATCAGAAACTGTAGTTGGTTGTACAGTAGCAAGGTTTAGTACTGCTTCTGGATATTCTGGCTGCGATTTCTGGAAGAACTCCTTGTAAACTCCGATCGGACTGGCAAAGTCTAACTCCATGAAAGGACGGGACTTGACTCTTGAGCTTGGTGATGACTGCTTCTGTCACAGTCTTTCTTCTATGGGTTCAGAGTTTTGGAAGAAGTTCTTGTAATACCCATCGTCGCAAAATCTAACTCCGTGAAGGGACGGGACTTGAACTTGCTGAGGACTGGTTCTGTCAGTCTTTCTTCCATGGGTTCAGACTTTTGGAAGTAATTCTTGTAATACCCATCGCGACTCGCAAAAACCAGTTCCTCCTTCAGTGCTCTCCATTGGTACATTGATATTCAGAAACACAACCACCATGCTGCCAAAATGTGCAGAACGTCCTGTACACCAGTATGGTTTTAAACGTCATCTGGGGCAGTGACCACAATTAATGACTTATGCTGTGTTGCATGCTTAGTCATGTGTTTTTAAAGTTGAATTCACTTGTAAATGATGTGTCACAAACATGGCACGCAAATAGTTTCTCATGTACAACCATATGTATATTCAAGTAGGTTTCATGTGTAAATGATCTGTGACAAACATGACATGCAAATGGCTTCTCATGTTCACTCATATGTTTTTTAAAGCTGCTTTCATTTTTACATGATTTGTGACAAACATGGCTTAAATAATTGCTTCTCATGTACAGTCATATGTTTTTTCAAATTGCTTCCATGGATAAATGATTGGTGACAAACATGGCACTCATATGGCTTCTCACCAGAATGAATTGCGCTCGTGGATCTTCAGGTTAATACTTGTAGTAAAATCTTTTCCACACTGATCGCAAATGAATGTTTTCTGTTGGTGTGAATGTTCATATGTCTAACAACAAAAAACTTTTTATCACAAACTAAACAATCATAAAGGTTTTTATTGGTGTCGGTTCTCATGTGCTCTCTCAAAGTTTCTCTTCGACTGAATGATTTCTCACACACTGTACACTGATGCTCTTTCTTCGCACTGTGAATTTTTCATGTGGCTGGTCAAGTGGCTACTGTTACTAAAACACTTGGGATCACACTGATTTCTCACCAGTGTGGATTCTCTTGTCTTGATCAACTGGCTACTGGTAGTAAAACATTTGCCACATTCACTACACTGATGTGGTTTCTCCCCCCGGTGTGGATTCTCATGTGGATCTTCAGATTCCCAGCTTGACTGAATGATTTCTCACACACTGTACACTTAAATTCTTTTTCCCCAGCGTGGATTTTCATGTGGCTTTCAGATGTGCGTTGACTAAAGATTTCTCACACACTACATTTCTTCTCATCAGTATATACCGCCACTAAAACACTTGCCACATCGAAGTACATTTGTATTCAATGTATGATTTCATAAAAAGCTTCATCAAATTGAGACCTTTTCTTTGTAGATTCTCATGTGGGAATTCAATTTCCACGTGTACTGAATGCTTTATCACACACTGTACACTGATAAGGTTTCTCCCCATTGTGGATTCTCATGTGGCTGGTCAAGTGACTACTTTTACTAAAAACCATTGAGGGCACAATAAGGGTTTTCACACCATTTCTCTTACACTGATCAAGTCGCTACTCTGACTAAAATCTACTACAATCAGTACATTTGTATCGTTCTCTTGATTTCACGAACTTCACTGACCAATTTCTCCTTCAATATTTTGACTTCTGTAATCACTGATTTCTTTTTGTATCTATGGTGATACAAAATTCTTTTCATTTAAATACTATCATCAAAAGATACAATTAAAAGGCTCTGTTCAATGATACTAATACTATTTGACATATCAGTAAAAACAATTCCTAAATAATGTTTTTTGAAATGATTTGAAGTATTCCCCCTACGTATTTGAAAAGTCACAATTCCTTACATTAGTTCGAAACAAAATAGTTTTTAGGTAGAAAACAGATATATAGAATATACACCTGTACCTAATTGTGTTCTAATTTTGCCATATTACTAAATAAAAACACAATGAAAACATCATCAAGATTTAATATTTAATTTTACAGTTTTACAGTAATATTTGTTAATTCCACTTGACGATAGGACTAACAAGGCAGACTAAAATTTACAGTTATAAGTCACAATGCAAACGTCCTCAATGCGACATCCCTTTTCTATTGACAAAGACAAGGATAAACTATGATATATTTATCAACATGAAGTCTGAGGCGGTATCTTTATGGAGGTTCATCTTTATCTCTTTATCAACTTTTTTGCCCCGGTAGGTATACTCCACGATGAGCTCAAATTGGAGGCTCTTAAATTTTAGTAAAACAGGGGGTCTTAAATATGGTTAATGCCTGAATAGGGGGTCCTATATATTCGTGTTTAAAACAATACATTGAATCTACATAAAACTTGAAGCAATATCATATTGCTTCATTTTATTTTTTTGCAAAACTGTGAGTATTTGCTTTGAGATTTAGAGAAATTAGTGGGTCTTTGGGGTTCGGTTGCCAAGAAATAGGGGTCTTAGATATTTTGTCAACTAAAACGTGTATATCTGAAAACCCTCATTATTGTAGTAATAAGTTATTTGTTGTTGTTTTTAAACTTGTGAATAAAACGCATTACATACAACAATGACTAAGTGTTTATCATGTAAAAACACTCACACAGACGTTTATATACACCATCGTAAACTACTCAAGGCTTGCTGAAGCCTTTCTGTTACTGAGCAACCATTGCCAAAATTTGAGCTAAATGTATCTCAATATCCTTCCAATATTACATTTTGATCATTAAACATGAAACATTGACAAAATAGATGAAAAGAAATAATGCTAGATGACTTTCGCTAGTGATGTTCTGCTATATATGTTTTTTCTGATCTCTAGCAACCGTTGCTAAGGAACAATAACAATAACAACAATAAATAAATCTCAATAATCTTCGAATGTATAAATTATACTCATTAGATATATCAAAAATGGATCATATAAACGAAAATAAATGCTTTTAGGTGGTTGTTGCTATGCGTAATTTGTTCCCTAGCAACAGTTGCTAAGAAAAGCGTCCGATTTTTTGGCACCACCCCTGAAAATGATGGGTAGGTGGTAAAGAATCATTGTACTAAGTTTCATGCTTTTATCATTAACCGAGCGATTTTGATGAAAATCTGCCAAAATTGATTGCACTAATAATGGTTCGTTGTCATTCTCCAATACTTTTGAAGGATATAATTTCGATGCAACATTATATTTGCGTTTTTTCGGTGCTAGTCTAATGTAGACATTCCCGTAGTAAAACGGAGATGCCCTTTTGAAAATTATTGCTGTGCATTAATTATTGCATCAAATCCTATGAAAAATGGGATATTATATATGCTCGTTTATTATAACTGTCTTCTATGTTTGTATGTTACTTTGTAATAGCCATCTTCAATGGTTGTTTATTGGCATTCAATTCATGGAAATTCGTTGAGTAGTTGACACATACGTAGTAACAGAGTTTGCAAGCATTTATTACGGTTTACAAGTCAAAACATTAAAAGTGCATGTTTACATTGTGATTTCTGGTATACAGGTAATATATACCGTCATTTTCATAATGTAGTCAGCTATATATTTTAGTAATTCTATACAAACATAATCATTTTATACATATACAATTATATGCTAATATGCACCTTGGTTTAAACATTTAGTATATAATATATATAAGTACTATTAATACAGTTACATAATAGTTAATCATGGTAACAATAGTCAGTATGTTTGTTGTTTATTTATAGGTTTTACACACAATCGGGCCGATTGCCAAGCAACTATCTAATGCAAGTATAATATAAGCATTACACTCTCGGATACACAGTGACCACGTACAGGTGACATGACATAAAGTCATCGTCCTACATTATACGCATACAAAAATGAAATACAGTGTCAAGATTGCACAGCAAGCATCTCTTAGACGACACAAGGTCCAACCAGAATATAAAATGAAATCTATTACTTGTACTATAAACAAACATAAGCTTACAAGACCCGTCTCCGTCCCCCGTTATCACACAGAAAATTACTGAAAACAGACAGAATTAGCGTTTAAATATTCATAATATCAAGCCCTTCGTATCCCTAGAATAGCTTATTGCTTAAATCAGGAATTAACAGAATTATGATGTTAGTGGCTTGATTCTCATTTTCGTTTTTTACACTGGATAGCAAATTGTACCCCCAAAATACCCACCCGCCGATGTAAACCCTGACGGTTGAGCTGTGTACAATAATCACCATTGTTAAACCACCAGGCGCCTGGACGTTTTTGTGCACCAATTTCCATCACCCCAAAGATCATTGTCCCTGTCCGTTGTAGTGAACTTCATTCCATTATGATTCCTATTACTGTCACACCCATTCATGCCATCAGTAGCATTGCCCGAGAAGCCGTCCACAGTTAACTGGTAATCTGTACTTTCACTACCTATGTTAAAAACACCGTAATTTGCCACTAAAACATCCCCAATTTTACCACAACCCTCAAGTACAATCTGAATCATATATTCTCTGCGAGACGTAAGAATGTGCATATTCTCATTCCCCACCCAATGCTCTCCTTCCAAGTTGCCGAACCCTTTTTTGTACTCAGCCCAGCCCTTATCGAAGTCCTGGGGCCCGTTGACACGTCTTTGAAGAACTGTCCAGCCTTCGGAACCTTCATTCTCACAGTAGACTTGCACGGCTTCAAGGGCTGGGAATATGTCGTAAGTCCCACTACCAGAGTTCCTTTTTGTGGCAATGTCAGAACAATCTTTGGGCATTAAATTATAACGTATTGCTACCAAATCTGCACCCATGGGTTCAAGCAGCCTGGTTACATTATTGTCCATCTGATCTGGCTTGATTCTCATTTTCGTTTTCTTACAATTGATTCTATCATCAGCATTGATATTATACCATACTACCCGCCCCCCGCTGAAACCCTGCCGGTTGAGCTGTGTACAATAATAATCATCGTTAAACCACCAGGCGCCTGGATATGTTTGTGCAAGATTTCCATCACCCCAAAGATCATTATCCCGATCCTTTGTAGTGAACTTCTGTCCATTATGATTCTGATTACTTGCACACCCATTCATGCCATCAGTAGCATTGCCCGAGAAGCCGTCCACAGTTAACTGGTAATCTGTACTTTCACTACCGATGTTAAAAACACCGTAATTTGCCACTAAAACATCCCCAATTTTATCACAACCCTCAAGTACAATCTGAATCATATATTCTCTGCGAGACGTAAGAATGTGCATATTCTCATTCCCCACCCAATGCTCTCCTTCCAAGTCGCCGAACCCTTTTTTGTACTCAGCCCAGCCCTTATCGAAGTCCTGGGGCCCGTTGACACGTCTCTGAAGAACTGTCCAGCCTTCGGAACCTTCAATCTCACAGTAGACTTGCACAGCTTCAAGGGCTGGGAATATGTTATATATCCCACTACCGCGGTTCCTTTCTGTGGCAACGTCAGAACAATCTCTCAGCGGCATTAAATGTTCACGTATTGCAACCAAATCTGCACCCATGGGTTCAAGCAGCCTGGTTACATTATTGTCCATCTGATCTTTTCGCATCTCATTCGCTATTTCATCTTCAATCTTTTTTGTTTGGTTTGCAATTAGACCTTGGACCTTTACCATCTCCGTGGATATCTTTTCTGTTTGATTTGTCATGTCTATGATGTGCGCCGTGACTGTTTCCTCCAGACTGTCCATCCTCTGCGTCACGATTGTCTCCAGAGTGTCCATCCTCTGTCCTACGGTTGTCTCCAGAGTGTCCATCCTCTGTCCTACGGTTGTCTCCAGAGCGTCCATCCTTTGCATCTCGTTTGCCTCCAGAGAATCCATCCTCCGTGCCACGGTTGTCTCCAGAGAATCCATCCGCTGGGCCATGTTTGCCTCCAGAGAATCCATCCTCTGCGTCACCTGTTCCACGCTCATCGTCATATGCTTTACGTCCTCCAACACGGTGCCGGCCGTCACCAGGTGGCGCCGCACCATCTCCAGCATCAGGCGGACGTCTGCCTCGAGGTCGCCCTGAAAAGGGACCATTTGAAGACAAATAATAAAATGTGTAATCACCTGTAAATGACACGGATTTGTTTGAAGCAGCAAAAACTATTTATTGCGTGTCCGTTTGCCAAGAAACCATTCTAAGTAGAATCATCTAGTGTCGGCTTCTAGATTTTACTTTCTTTAATGTGTTTTCCCCAAGTTTGCTTGTGGATACAATCATATTCTTCTCTCTCTGTTTTTATAGCAAGCAGGCCCACTACATTGAAATAGTGAAATGGAAGCAGATATCTTCAGCTATGTCAATATACATGTAGTGGGTAGGAGGATACTTGCCATAGAAAAAAGAGAGAGCAGAATATAATTGTAGATTTTACATGGAAATGATAATTTCAGTGACAGGAAGTATGTGTGTATCTTATGTGCCAGCATTTATATTCTCTCTTGCTAGTTTGTTATTCACAGAATGTAAACTTCTATTGGGTTCCATTATATAAGCATTTACTTATATAGCTACCTATTGGAGCCTGCCATTTTGTCTTTGGCAAGACTTTCGCTCTTTTCTCAAGAGCTTCGTCGGGCCTAATGAAATGATCCTCTCACTGGGTCACGTGACTGCCACGGATTAGGCGATCATGTGACAGCCGTAGAATGCATAAAAAGGAAACTGGAGAACGACGAGACATTACACAAAAGGACCAGCCTAAAAACTCCTCAGATTCTACAACTCTTGGAGTTCTGCCTGAACACCACATACTTTGTGTACAAAGGACATTTTTATAAACAAACCCACGGAGCGGCCTTGGGATCCCCAGTCTCACCTATTGTTGCAAACTTATACATGGAGGAGTTTGAAACCAGAGCCCGCAAAACAGCGCCCAACCCGCCCCAACTATGGTATCGGTATGTGGATGATACATTCGTCTTGATGCACGAATATTTCATCGAGGGGTTCACAGAACACATCAACAGCATAGACCCAAACATCATGTTTACGAATGAGCCAGAGGTGGATTTTAAGATTCCGTTCCTCGACCACAACATCGGTCGAGGTATACCGTAAAGCTACCCATACTGATCAATATTTGAATTTCAATTCCAATCACCATCAGGACCACAAGTGATCAGTTGTACGCACCTTACTCCATTGTGCCGACAACCTAGTGACCACTCCGGAGGACCAGGCTAGAGAGAGAGAGACCATGTTAAAGCAGTTCTCAAAGACAATGGATACCAACCGTGGATCTTCAGGTTACCCAAGCCCAAGGAAAAGACGCCCAGAGAAGACGTCTCCAAAGAAGCGACGGCCAAGATTCCAGTGTGCCTTCCATACCTGAGAGGACTTTCATAAAAACTGAGTAACATTTTCCGCAAACATGAGATCAGTACTTACCATAAGCCGGTCAATACCATTAAGTCTATGTTACCTTCTCCCAAGGAAAAGTCTCCAGACAGTGCCAAGTGTGGTATTATCTATGAGGTCAACTGCCCTCAGTGTCAGGATACATATGTTGGGGAGACAGGCAGGACCCTGAACACCAGAGTCAAGGAACATTTAAACCCAAAACGCGTTCCAACAGCAATTAGGGACCAAATCAGAGATACAGCGCACAAGATCAGCCCCAGTGACTTTAAAGTGGTAGCACGTGAGGATATGGAGCTGCGAAGGAAAATCCATGAAGCCATTGAAATCAGAGAGTGCCGACCCTGGATGAGCCGCGACACCGGCTACGACTTGACACCCCCCCCTGCGTACACAGCTCTGCTGTCACATGATCGCCTAATCCGTCGCAGTCATGTGACCCAGTGAGAGGATCATTTCATTAGGCCCGACGAACGAAGCTCTTGAGAAAAGAGTGAAAGTCTTGCCAAAGACAAAATGGCAGGTTCCAATGGGTAGCTATATAAGTAAATAGTTTGTTATTGTTTTCTAAGTTGCACCCTGTGTACCTAATGATCTTAGCTATATTTATATAACATGGATTGAAATATACTTGTTAAAATGTAAAAAGGTTATTAATCAGGCTTAGACAAACTGCTGAAATTTCCCCTGCACTTTGGGCTGTTTGTAACTTGATCGTGGTGCAAATTGGTTTCACCTGATAATACTAAAGCATTTGGTTTTAATGAATAAACTTTAGCAGTTTTCAATAATAAAACATGATAATATACATTTATCAATATTCACACGTGATTTTCTTATATTTATAAATTTCTTCGAAGAATTCGATGTGCTGGACTCACAATCAACTGCAAGTCTGCTGAATGACTTTAATGTTTGCTTACAAGTTACACAAAGCTCTAACTTTATAATCTGTTAACAATAAAGCTTAAAAGTAAAGTCCAAATAAAGAAAATCGTGTGATTGTTAAATTCCCTTGCTACACAAGCAGAGTTCAAATTTTACATGCCCATACCCAATTTCATTTGCCCCGGGCAATCGGGCCAAACAGTTTGTCTACCCCTGAATTGTTATGAAGCAATTAGTGACAATTTTACTTCTTTGCCGTGTGTAACATATAAATGGCATAGAAAACTTTGCAATGATCAAAAACACTGCTGTAAAAATCGTACAAAACTTAGGCGACTTTTTCTAGATAATTGCGTCGCTTCAGCTCAGCTGCTGAAGCAAGCATTGTGTTTGGTTCGCTTGTAACTTTGTAACTATGTAACTATGTATGTATGTATGTCTCTAGACAAGCTAGCGGGCGTACCGATGAACCGATTTCGTTCAAACTTTACACAACTATGAGGTTTGAGGCGACACCAAAGTGATTCGATTTTGGGCAATCTGACAATTAAACTGAGCTTTCTAGAAGCGTTTTATTATATTTTTAATAATATTCAATGCACTTAGCCTTCAAGAAAAAATCAATATTCCAAGCAACAGCAAAATTGATTATTGGATTTGAATCAGATATTGATTATCATCTTGTTATTCAGTACTATTGTATGGCAACACAAATATCTTTTTGCTGAATATATTGATTCTGATTCATTCTGATGTTTTCTCCTCAAATTCATAAATTTATTGATTGTAAAGTATACATTATTTCAGTATGTATCTTAATTGCCGATAAGTCAACGTCGTTCTAGCGACGCAGTGTTCTTAGAACACTTTTGATCTAGTTATATCTGTTAAGGGTACACGAGATGTTACTTTTGGTTTGTACTAAAATTGCCTTTCCTCTGTTATTATTGCTTTATTGTTTTACGAATTACAACTTATTGTGCAGGTAAAAATCTTGTTGAACGATATGTTAGAAATATCCAGGTTAATGTATGTAAAAAAATAAGAAGCAATTGTGCAAATATTCCTACTTTGGTTTGGATACCTTTTAAATGCGAAACAAAATGCCATTATGTAAAAAAATACTATCCAATAACAAAGTTTATATAGTTATCTAAAAAATAATCAATTTCTATGTTTGTATTTTCTATTTTGTTTTTAACCCACGCATCATTTCCTTTTTGACTACTAGCGTCATCTTCTAAATCAGATGATATGAATCAAAACTATTTTTCGAAATCAATAGAGTAGTTTATCTCGATTTGATGGGTCACAGAGTTGTACCATTCGTTACCACTATTACGGTCAATGTATGTACCTGGTGTTGTGTGGCGACTGTGTGTGGAGCGGTGCCCAGCAGCAGAAGCAGCAGCAGCAGCAGCGTGGTGGGGGAGAGCAGCGGAGGAGACATACTGCACGACGAACAGACTTCCTACAAAACAATAAACACAGTTACTATAGCATCAAGGGCACTGGTCTAGTCTCGTCCACCTTCCTATTGAGAACACCTCTATAACAAGACCAGTTTACACGCTCCCAAACATGCGCACAAACAAAGCACATCTCTATCAACAACATCCTGCAGGTGGTCGTGATAGCGAAGTCCTCCTGTACACAGCAAGTAAAACGTCTTACCTCGTGTAGTGGAGTCCGGAGCCGGTATGATCCAGACGCCGCATCCAGCAGATTATATAGCCCAGTCCTGGCAAAAACACGCCGCCAACCTCCGCACTTTGTTCCTGCGTCCAAGAATCTGCCTCCAAAATAGATTCTAATTGCATTGTTTGTAGATATACAAAACCAGAGTGACCTGTATCGGCGCGTGTGGTGCCTGGATGATAAAGCTCGCAACACACTACGGGCTGTTTCATGAGCCAAACTATAGTGTGTTTCAATTGTCATATGTCACAATAGCCGCCAAATCAATCTATAAGGTATACATATTGATTACAATTGGATGCTCCATAAGCCTGGACTTTGAGCCACGAACCCCCAAGTTGTGGCAGACTGCGTTGAGGAAGTGATTCTCATCTTACATTGTTTTTCTTCTCCATGAAGCTACATGTGATCCGTGATGCTACGAGTATATCTACTTGATTGTTGAGCAATATCATATGTTTCACAGCCCTTATCTTGTAGTTGCTGGCACATCGGTCGTACAAAATGTGTGGACATCGGCCAGTGTATGGACCGCTGATTAGGGGAAACTTGGTAACAACAATTAAAATCAAATAAGAAGAAGAAAACGATCTCCACCAAAGCACGTCCTTACTAGATCGGTGCCCAGCCTAAAGTGAGCCTATTTTATGTGAAAGTCACATGCATGTAATACAATACCGTGTGACAGACACAGCTGTACTTGTGGTCTACGCATTAACCTTCCATTCACCCCGGAACCCATAACTCTAAATATGAAGACAGAGGGTGGACACAGATATAAACAGATCTATTACACCGGACATCTGACTCAAGCGTTACACCTCCTCATATTCACGGCCGTGTCAGCCTTTCTAAAGGCTATGATGTTCAATCTTTAGTTATTCGTATTTAGTTTCCTTCATGTCAAAACACCCACACAGAACATACCACTCCTTTGTCTATGCAATAGCATATCTTAGACTGACTCTAACAACCTGGAGTTTAAATATCATCTCGCTAGGCTGTGACATTTAGACTGTGGCTATTTCTGAGTGCAATCATCACAAATTTCAATAATCTTTTAAAATGATATTGAAATGATACATGAAAAAAATCTGGGCCTTGACAAAGGCTAGGCTGTGTACGCTTCACGTGTACGTATACATTAGACATAAACTGTAAAGCAAGCCGTGTTAATGAGAGAGCCGTGAAACTGGCGCTGTACTTTGCACCAACTCTCATTTGTAGGTCAATAAAAACTTGGGTTTAAAATGCTGCACAATAATGCTGATAAGGACGTGCGGGATTCCACGAAACTCCACTGTCGTGGAAATAGAACAATTTTTTCTCGTCTGTTTGTGTTTTTTGGAAGTAAGGCCCCTGTCTCACAATAATGAATGTTCACTGTGAGTCGCGAGACAATTATTATATGTTATTATTACTATTGCAACACACAGAGCAATATGTTTTGCTGAATAGTGGATCGATTTATATGTGTTTCCCAGTGCTTGCGGATACATTTTCAAACTTCTCTCTATCACACACGTCGCTTTAGCGGCAAGCATATTTCTACCAACGATAGACATAGCTGAAGACAGGTTTTACAACCCAAGCTTCCATTTGACTATATCAAGTGGCCCTGAACGGAATCGAATATTGACCACTGCTGTAAATTCATTCCGCAGGTTTCTCCTCAAATTCATAAAGTTCTTAATTGTAAAGTATACATCATTTCAGTATATACCATTAGTTGCCAATAATTCAACGTTGTTCTAGCGACGCCGTGTTCTTAATTGAACACTTTTTGATCTTGTTACAATGAGCCCTACCCAATACAAGGCCCTTCAAAATTACATACTAAAGCAATTAGTAAAGTCAACTTGCTATATCATTTCAATATTGATAATTGTATTGGAGACTAACTTATGTATACTTCTTCTTCAAAGTACGGCATTGAAACTTTTAATATAATTTACAACAATCACACGTTTATTTTGTTTTTTCAAGTACAATTTGTCACAATAAATTATGATAGAAAAATAGTTTATTGCAAACAAAATGACCAGCGTTTAGTTCACATTTCCTTAAACATCATCACTATATGCGTGTTTTAAACATAATGTCCTCATAGGTTAACGCATTTTCAGGATTGCCAACGCCTCATCTGTACTCAAGATGCCCAAATTGGTATTTTAGGATTCAAAACTCGGGGGGGGGGGGATGGTTACTTCAGGGGTGAATGGGTAGAGGAGGGTGCCACTGAAAGTCCAAAATCGTACCCTGTAGTGAAAATAGTGAAACTATGAAAATGATACCCCTAGTGACACCACCGGATGAAAACAATGGAGTATCATCCCAAGGAGTGTTATTCTGTGTGATGCTGTAATGAAAACAAGATTTTCTACAACTTATATTTACCTCTTATGTTTATATGGCTCATTAATGCAAAATCACATGAAAAGAGAGCTAGATATTGAACCTAGAGATTGAACCTCCCTTAGTGAAACTGGCTGGAATGTTGAAATCATGACCCTTAGTGAAACTGAGTGGGGGGGGGAGGTGACCCCTAGTGAAACTGAGTGGTGGAAAATGTGACCCCCAGTGAAACTGGGGGTTGAAAAAGGTAACCCCTATCAGTGGCACATGCCGTATAGGGCAACTATGGAAGTACCCGTATATTTATTATTTCATTTTCATATCTCATAGTTGTGTAAAGTTTGAACCAAATCAGTTCATCGGTAAACCCTCTGGCTTGTCCTGAGAAATACACACACACACACACACGCACGCACGCACGCACGCACGCACGCACGCACGCACACACACACACACACACACACACACACACACACACACACACACACACACACACACACACACACACACACACACACACACACACACACACACACACACACACACACACACACACACACACACACACACACACACACACACATACTGACATACAAACGAAGTGATCACAAGGCTTTACTTCAGCTGCTGAAGTGACACAACAACGAGCCTTGTACAAGACAAGGCCATCCAAAATTACATAATAACGTTATGGTAATTAATGAACTCTACATGCTCATCATGCTATGTTATTTCAATATTGATAATTGAATTGGAGATTAAGTGTATAATTCTCCTTTAAAGTACTGCATTGAAAACTTAAATATAATTTACAACAATCAAACGTTTATTCTGTTTTATCAAGTGCCATTTCTCACGACACTTGTGATGGAAAAAAATAGTTTATTGTAAACAAGATGACCAAAGTTTAGTTCACATTTTCTGTCTGCGTGTTTTAAACATAATGTCCACAGAGTTGAACGCATTTTCAGAGCTGCCAACAACACACGGGTCATTTTTTGTACTCAATATGCCCAAATTGGTATTTTAGGGGTCAAAATCTGCATTCTGTAGTTGAACTGACATAGGCTTGCACCAATACCGAAAGTCATGCGTCGCATATTCAGAGCTTTTTACCCCAATCACAAGCAGAAAGGGCATTAAGCCCTACATATTGGGTTAAAACATACATTTACTTGATAAATTTTAATACTTCTTTTGACATGTCTGCTATACACACATACGAAAGGTATGAGATCCCTTACATGACACCCCCACCACTTTTCCAAAATCCAGTGTCTGCCAGTGAACTCCATCATATTCTTCTCTTTCTCTGTGTGTGCGCTGTCTATATAGTTCTAACAAGCTACAGTACTACCCGACGTAACCATTCACATTCACTTTCATCACCAGCTCTGTACCTTTTTTACATGTCATAGAAAGAGACGACTGCGTACAGTTATAACTCAGTTATTTCCATGTATGAGTCTCCTCGCTCAACACTCGCTAAAACACAATAGACATGACATTCAGCCATTAAATTACTCATTACATGTTCATCAACCATAGTGTATTAGAAATGGTGACAATGAGCCTTGTACACAATGCAAGGCCGTCCAAAAATACAAAATAATCAATTCTGACACACTTTTTAGATTCTACCAATAATGATAGTTACGTTGGAGACTAACGTGTGTGTATTTCTTCTTCAAAGTACTGCATTGAAAACATTAATATAATTTACAGCAATCCGACATTTATTCTGTTTTTTCAAGCACCAGTTGTCACAAGATATATGATAGAAAAATAGTTTATTGTAAACAAGATGACCAGAGCTTAGTTTACATTTTTTTTAAATATCATCAATATGTGTGTGTTTTAGACATAATGCCCACACAGTTGAACACGTTTTTAGGGCTTCCAACGCCCCATTGATCATGCAACAAATATTCAAGACATTTAGCCCAAGCAGAAGCAGAAGACGCATTGTTAGGGTTAACATAACGCATAACTTCACTTGCTTGATTTTCGGGGGGGGGCATGTCTGCTATTGATCTCGCATATGGAAGCCATGAGATCACTACATGCCACCCACCCCCACCCCCTTCCAAAATCCCAGATCTGCCAGTACACTGTTTTTGGTGTTGTGTCAATGTGTCAAATGTGTCAAAAACTGTTATTGTGTCAAAAGCTATCAAATATCCAAACTATATCTGTACCGTATAGTATAATATGATGTGGATTTAGAGCAGCGAAAGGATTCCACCTCAATTGAGACCACTCAGTCAATGGAGAGGTGGGTAAACATATAATGATCGAGAGGCCATATTTTTTCAACCATTGAAGTCATCTAACTATCAATAAAATGCATAAAAGCTGTTCGAATTCAGTGGTTATGCAAAGCTGCCGCATCACAAAACTGTGCAGTGGGTCATGAATAACTCCAACACTTAGTTCAATGTCCAAACAACATTCATCTCCTTGAGTTCATGTCCACTTCCACTTCTATCTCACACATTCATCAATAGCAATGATCCTTGTGGTGTGCAAGGCCATTATCAAAATTTAGATTACACCTCTTTGGGGTAACCTATGTCATGATTGCACCTCTAGAGCATGAAGACTAAGTTCTGTATAATTCGTATTCAAAATTCTGCATTGACATCTTCCCTACAATTTACAACAATAACTATTTTATTCTGCTTTCAAGTGCACTTTGTCACACTGTTTATGATAAAAACGTAGTAAATTGTAAAATAGATCATCACAGATGAGTTTATATTTTTTTGAACAAAAATATCATGTGTGTTTTAAACACAATGTACTCCAACAAATGAACACATTACCATTGTGTGTGTGTGTCCTATATTCAATAAATAATAGTAAGTCGACCTTCATTAAATTGTACATGTAGCAGTTTGGAATGGGTAATGCTCACGATGCTAAATTCCGTCCCCTGGGTGTGTTATCATTCTTTGTGTCCCTCTGGTTATCAAATTACAATGGATGCAGTAATGCAGTCCATCATCTAAAATTTAATTGTTATGAGACAGAAGGTTATTGTGATGATGATGGGACAAAGAGTAGTTCATTTGTACTCAAAATACTGCAGTGATATCTTCAATATAATTTACGACAATCAACAGATTGTTATATGTTTCAAGTTCAAGTTGTTAGCATTAATTTTAAAATAATATAGCTACCTTCAAATAAGATGAATACAGCATAGTTTACATTTTCTGGAGAAAAAAATAGTATGTGAGTGTTTTAATCATAATGCCCACAAATACATGAGCACTATCCAGTGCATGCGTTCTGTATTCAATAAATGGTAACAAACGGAACTTCAATAGCTTACAGCAATGTATAAAGGGTAATGCTCACGACTCTGTCACCGGAAGTAAGACAGTTCCTGCATGTTGTTTTGTTACACCCGAAAACAACTTACTGGCGAACCCTATGATTCAAATCAGAGTTGCGCTCCTCGCTGTTTGTTAATAGTATGAAGTTTTTTCCCTTTCTTGTGGATAGATGTTCTATCGAGACTCTTCTTATTGTTTATCACCGCCAAACATTCTGCACATATGCTTGTCTTCAAGCTTTTTTTAGACACATGGAAGAATATAGATGTTCTATAGATGTTCTTCGAGACCCATGTAGTTTATCACCGCCAAACATTCTCATATGTGCTATCGCTAATAATAGATAGATCTAACCATTTCAAATTTCAAATCAAGTAAGCATCTCACATACTGAGCATTAGCAATGGCAGAAATCAAATCAGATATCAAAAGGTTTGATAAAATAAGAAGTATCTAAAACAAGAATCCCAATTATTTGTTTTAAACAATTATATTCTCAGCCATTCCTTGAATTTCACTATATCACGTGACCACTTGATACAGTCAAATGGAAGCAGATGTCTTCGGCTGTAATTGTGAGTAGGGGATTGCTTGCCATAGAAATGAGAAAGAGAAGAATATAATTTTATTCACGAGCAAACTCTGGGAAAACGCATTTGGTTTAAACGTTTTCGACATCTGTCCTTGTCACAAGATAACTTGCGTATAAAATAACAATACCTTTTGCATCTTTTTCGTTTTTGCATTATTGTATTTAAATTTATTGTATATATGTAGTTGTTTGATTTATATATGTGTGTACTTGCAAGGTTTGATATGTTTGGAATAAATTATTTGGCGGCATTCATCTCTCATATTCAGTCACCAGACCTGGCAATTCCAGACCTGCTACACTTGTACACAGTAGCATGTTTGATTTCTTTCTCAACTCCCCGGGGAGCCAACAGTGGGAGCTGGCTGTTGATCTAGCGAGCTATATGGCAGTCCACTACTTACCATTCACATTCGCTTGCATCACCAGATCTGTACCTTTTTTACGTGTGCAGTCGGTTATGAGTAATTCCAACACACTAGCTTAATATCAATACAACATTCATCTTTTAGATGTCATGTCCATTTCCACTTCTATCTCACATGTTCATCAATAGCAATGATCCTTGTGGTGTGCAAGGCCATTTTCAAATTTTAGATTAGTCCTCTAATAATGGAGTAACCACTACTGTTTCATGATTACACGACTAGAGCATGGAGACTAATTTATTTATAATTCGACTACAAAATACTACAGTGATATCTTCCTTACAATTTACATCAATCAATAGTTTATTCTGTTTTCAAGTTCACTTTGTCACACTATTTATGATTAAAACGTAGTAAATTGTAAATGTGATGATCACAGATAAGTCCACATTTTCTTGAACATAATTAGATATATGTGTGTTTTAAACACAATGTACACAAACAGTTGAACACATTTCCTATTGTGTGTGTGTGTCCTATGTTCAATGAATGGTAGATCAAGCAGACCTCCAATAAAATATAACAACGTTGAAAGGTTACCGCTCACAACAATTTTGCCACCGGATATAAAACAGTTCTTGCCTCTTGTTTTGATACACCGGGAAGCCATACGGCAAAACTGCCGTGCGGCGATTATAAACCCACTGTAAGCTCTCATATTAGTTGCCGTACGTCCATCTTTGATACTCTGCTTGACACCTATTTGATATCTGTGTTAATACGTATGCGCCAGTATTGGTTTTTTTCCCCAACAGTGTCTGAACAGAAAACTCTATCAATCGACAGCATACGGCGTCGTACGGCACGCGTGTCAATGCTATCCCAGGCGAACCGGAAATCTGCCGTGCCGCCGCCGTACGGCAGAATTTCACTGTGTGTGTAACCTCGGGTAGAATGCATTGGAGCCATCGGCACATTTGTTTTTGTTCATCATCGTACGACAGCTTTCGCACGGCGCTATGGGTTTTGCCACTTAGACTAGATATATATAGAATAGACTTTACCTTTTTGCTCAAAACCAGCAGAAATTTGAACCCCAAAGGAGTCTGTCCTTAGCTTGTTTTTAGGCACATGGCTATATTGCTACATGTATATGCCACACCATAATATAACCATTTGAAACATCATGTAAATATCTAACACTCTAGCAATGGCAGAAAGGAAAATGGTGTTTATAAATAGATCTACATAGGTTTATTTGACAAGGTATGACTTATTAATTTGAACCGCATCCATAAACTCAAATCTCATGTTCTATAACAATGTCCAGAGAAGATAGGCCCTTAGTCTTCCAGCGTTTTTTACCCGTAAACTGTTGGAATTAAACTCTTCTCTAATTCTGTTACATTCAACACACCACGACCTTTCACCTTAAACCTACTCAACCATAACAACTGTCTTTATCTCTAACAATGCACACACAGTCTTCATATCCAGCTGCTCTTACTACTAGACTGTGGGAACTAGGGAAATAGTGTTTCACTTCGAGCTTGCTTTCAGAAGACCACAGACGTGTCATTTTTTTTTCTTTCAGCCACCACGAGCCCACCACCTCCTTGGCATTTGTATTATATTCTTTTCAGTTTCATGTTGTTATTAGAAGCTATCCAGTTCTGTATGTCTATAATTTTCAGGATGGTATTGACCGGGATAAAAACTCTGTTATTCCCAAACAAATGTTATATGCTTTGGTGATTACATGTCAACCCCAACAGCCCAACTAGCATGTTGCGTGCTTTAGTTAGTTTTTCTATCTTTTCATCTTTCCCTCCAATTAACATTAATCTTATTCAGCTATAAAGTTGAAAAGTATTGTACATTTACATGTGTTTGCATATTAGCACCTGTGAAGTTGGTGTATGTTAATATATAAACTTCATTATTTAAGGTCAAGTCATGATTAGGTAAATAAATGTATCTTTCTCCCTTCTGTATAAGAATTGTTTTTCTTATTTTGGAAAAGCATGAAGTAGAACCGCAAGTTAAAATCTGGTGTTGATGTAGTGATAATACTCATACTCGGTGTGAATGAGATTCCCAGGAACCGACGATGTTGGGACTGTTCCAGTCAGTTTGTTCAGGCATATGTATATCTTAGCAATACAAGCAAAGACTTGCCTTTACCTTTTTACAAGCAAATGAAAATTTTAGTCTCCGACCCATTGGCTTTTTTAACGTTACATAATTTACACCATATCCACAGCGGCATGCTCAATTTCATTATTAACTTCTGGCTTTTTCTTCATACGTTCATTTCTTTTCTTCTTAGACTAAAATAATAATTAATATATAAGGCGAGCCTTGAGCTCTCCCCAAAATATACAGTGAAGTTTTCACTTTGATGTTTGTATGTACTATATGTGATGATTGACTTCCCTAACTTATGTATATTTCTTCCTAGAACTACTACATCGATAACTTCTATATAATTTACAGCAGTCAAAAGTTTATTTTGTTTGTTTCAAGTACAATTTCTCACGAGATTTATGATGGAAACAAATTTTATCGTAAATAACGTGATCTCAGATTAGTTCCCATTTTGTTGAAAATAATTAGTATATGCGTGTTTTAAACATAATGTACACAAACAGTTGGAAACATTTTCCAGTTTGTGCTGCCTATATATTCAACAAATGGTAGAAAACCGACTTTCAATAAATTGTAGCAGTTTAGAAAGGGTAATGCTCACAACCTTGTTATAGTTTCTGTCTGTTCTTTTTTACACCCAGAACTAACTTAGTGACGAACCCTATCAAGGGCGTATCAAGAATTTAGGAAAAAAAGGGGGGGGGGGCACACATGATGACATCCACTAGGGGGGTCCGGGGGCATGCTCCCCCCGAATCTTTTTTGCAAGGATGCCATTTGGTGCAATCTGAAGCATGTTTTAAGGCTACAGAAGAGTATTTTCGCTGGTATAAATAATTCTATTTTATACTGATTTCCTCCCATTTTGTTAAGGTCATCACATACCGAACAGCCGATGGAATATCGTATGTTGGTTTCGTAAAATAAAGAAACTTATAAGAAACTCAGCGGGGTGAAGGAGCTTTTGTAATGGTGGGCGGGGGGGGGGGGGGGGGTCACATATTTGTGAGCAAGCATATAGCGACCGAGCGGGGGAGGTTATCGGAGGGGAGTAAGGCCTTATTTGGTGATATAGCATCATTTTCTTTTTAATTACTTACAAAGTCAAGTATTTAAAATGCATTCCAACTGTAAATAAAATCAAACATGTATCTTTATGAACTGGGTAAATGTGATTAAGGCGGGTTTTGAATAATTTCTAAACACTGTTTATAATGAACTTGGCAACATGGATCATTAGATTTTAGTGTTAAAGTAACATCCTATACTTCTAATGCAATTGCCAAAAAGTTGAAGGGAGGGGGGCACGTGCCGCCTGTGCCCCCCTTTAAATACGCCCTTGCCTATGATATCAATCTCTTCTAGCTGTGATTCGCCTCAACATCTCTTTGGACAATATCCAATCGTTCATATTCAAATGTATCAACAAGCCTTACATAATGCAATGCAAGGCTCTCCAAAATTCATAAAGGTAACAAAATATTTATGAAACGGCTGACAGCCCTATCTGTGTAAGGTTTGAAGACTAAATTTGTATATTTCTTCTTCAATATTCTGCAGTGGTATCCTTTGTTAAAAAATCACAACAATCAAAGTTTATTCTGCTTCTTCTAGTATGATTTCTCATGAAATTCAAAATAAAACGTACTTAATTATTAACAAGATGAATACAGAGTAGTTGACATTTTCTTGAAAATAATTAGTACACCCGTGTTTTAAACATAATGCACACAAACAGTAGAGCACATTTTCCAGTGTGTGCGTCCTATATTCGATCAATGGTATCAAGCCGATCTTCAATAAAATATGGCAATCTTGTTCAATTTCCAAACATGTACAAGGTGAAGGGCAAATTAATACTAAACAATCGGGGTTAAGTAGCCTGTACAAATTATGAATATATACATACCAAAGATTTCCATTGTACGATTATACAAAGTACAATATTATAGTTGATAATACATACATATTATTGGTTGATTATACATCATGTACATGTATCTCGACATATACACACACTTACGGAAATATTTAGTCTACAATGGAACAGAAATATTTCATTGGGTCTCTTCTCTTAATATAATATACGGTATGGTATAGAAAGAGGATGGTAATTTTCATTTGGTTGGCAATTAGTTTTATAGATTTAACTACAACAGTAGTTTTTCTTTATCTTTTTTTTTTTCATAAATATAAATCAATCAACCATTTTATAATGAAAAGGTGATCCATTGTGGATATTTTCATTCTAAGAATATATAGTTTGTAGAGTCTATCTTAAAGTATTGGGGTGTATTTTTAGAAAGAACCGACATTCTGGCCTCACGTCAAACTTTCAATGAATGACAGAAAAGAATTATATGGATGTAAATTCATTTTAGTTTTTTCATACACGTTCAATTATAGTGCTTATCGACTGCAAATCTACATCAGTTCATTGACATTTTTATGACACTATTGTGCGTGTCTTAACAGACCCACGGCAGACTCTCAATGTCATCAGCCCCCACCCCCACCACCCAAGGAAAATAAAAAAAAAAATATGCAACACAAATGCAGTACTGAACGACGTGAACAAAACAACTATGATGAACGAAAATAAATGTGTGGGTAAAGTAAAGATTCATTAGTTATGACAACAGCAAGGCAATGTGTAGGCTTCTATCATCATCAATGTTGAAATCTAGCTCAGTACATAGAACGTACCTCTTTGTTTCATTCTATAGTATATTCTATGGGTGGTCCTCAATTGACCACCGTCCACTTGGGCCCGTTATACAGTGATATAAAAAGTGTAAAGTTAATGTGGATGTCTAATCAACAGACCGTGAGCATTGTGCATGACTATGGACTTGTCACAAGTGTCACACATGAGTTATATGATGCAAACATCAATTCAAGCCTTGCCAATGTTCAATGCAAGACAACTAAAATTACATTTGATGGAATACCAAATAAATAAGATGATTTGTCACAATGTACTGCCCTGTGGAAGAACCCTATAAATTTATATAGCTTGATACAAATATTGTCTGTAATAATTTATAAGTGTTATGATTTCAAAAAGTTTAGATTTTATCTAAAAAGGCTTATCAAAATTTATATGCAAACAAATAATATTATAATTTCTAATAACCTGATTACAATGTATTTTAGCATTACTATTCTTGATATCTGCAATAAATATTTTAGCATAACGTCCCCACATCAAGACAAAATCATTGGTGATTTGTTGTTTGTTATTTTGTTTTCTGTCATTTTTATTGATTGGGATGACTTGTTGTTGTTTTCTGGGGACATTATTTATCATTGATCGTGTTGATCCACTGGAATCAAATGAAACAAATATTGATCTCAAGTCCAACTTTTTCCTAGTAAAAAGTAAGAAAAGTATAAATGTAAATACATTTTTGGTATATATTCTTTATGCCCAGTGAGTTTAACATATACACCAGGTCATTGTCATCCTTGTCACAGTATTTTGCCTTGTTCAACTCCCTGGTGAGCGTACACAGAATATAACTGAATTTATATGGGTTTTACATTGTGAATTCACCAATGATTGCATTGTGTACTGATTATCAACTTAACTGCAGGAACCAGTGCCAAATTTGTTTACTGTGATATTGCTTTAACTGGATAAGGTCAGAGTTAATGCTTTTTGGCTGCCTATTCCATTGGCGTTATTTGTAGCCCTGCTGGTAAAGCCACAAGGCTTAATATTTACTTGAACATAGTAATTAGAGAGCAATTAGGAACAGCAACAAGTATCATAAGTGCATATTCTCTGACATGGGTTGCTATTTACATAATGGTAACATATGAAAACAAATAGAAATTGTAAATGGTGTTTGTTGAGATATTAAGCTGAACCGTTTAAGGTGAGAGTTAATGCCCAATTGGCTACCACTTCTATTGTTTCTATTTGTAGCTCAGCTAGTAAAGTGGCACAAGTTGCTGTTTACTTGAATGCAACACAAGAAAGCAATTTAGAAATATTTAATGTTGTTTGCTGAGACTTTGGTGCCTGCAATTCTAGTAACAGTTAATGCCTTTTGGGAGCCTCATCAATCACGATTCATGGATGTATGGGCGAAAATTTGATCAATTGTTTTATATATTTATCTCTAATGCCACATTCAAATAGCATTAAGATGAATCATGATATGAAACATTTTAGCTATCGCAAAGCATTTGTGCACATGTAAAAAAGAAACTTAGACCCACAAAAAAGTGGAATATCAGAAACTTGACCAATCCACCCCACCCCTGCCCCGCCCCTTCCCAGTTCCACTTTTGTGTAACATGAGAAAATGTAACCATCCATAAACCTTGCCCGAATGCTCGCGCAAGCAAGGCCTTGCAAAATTCAATTGAATTAAATGAGAAGACGAAAACATAGTCAGAACTACCAATTTTTTTCATAAATGAATACATATTACATATAGCTTCATTCAAATATAGCCATGGGTATGTCTGTATATTTTATGAAATTGAAGAACTATGATTATATCATAACGTATCCTCAAAACGAGTGTAGAAACAATAACCCTTATTTTTTTTACTTACATGATGCCAATGTATTTTAGCTTCACTCCTTTAAAAATTATATTAAATATTTGATCATAACGGCCACATATATAGCCAAAACTCATTTATGATTTGTTGCTTTTTATTGATCTGTGTTTAGCTTTGGTTTCTTTTCATACTTTATTAAACACTCTTCTGTAGACATTTTTTGAAGTCTGCCTCCTGTCTACCTTTTAACCATTATCTGCACCAGCTATACTCGTCAGTACATCAACAGGAATCATATATTAGCTGCATGTTACTAGCTAGCTCCATAGCTGCACTATCATCATTCATGTTCATAATCTAATGAGTGTTTCCCAACCTTACTTGTGAATTCAATTCTATTCTCTCAATTCTATTCTCTTCTCTCTCTCTCTCTCTCTTTCCATATAGCAAGCAAGTTCCTACCCCATGACCAATCTCCCGCAGCCAGATGGTGTCTAGCTAGACACATGTGGGAGGAGCTCATCGCACAAAACACCAAAATGGTGTAGATTAGGTTCATCATTACTAAGATGTGCCTTCCTACGGTACAATGCAAGTCAATCACACATTCTATCATTTCGTGCAAAAATCACCGCCAATAATCCACTCTGATTGGTCGACCAGCGTGCTCAATTATACGATTTACTGCACGCTCTGGTGATTTACTGCACGCTACGACACCACCACACCACAGTCTAATTGCTGTTTAAGCAAATCACCGCTAACACTTTTTGTCATGCTTGTCACTTTGTGCTATGGATGCCCTGGTGGATGCATTTAAGACTTGGATACTGCTAGAATAAGTTCATAGTTTCGCGTGGATCATGTGCAGAAAAATATTCTCACAGAAATTTTGAGGAAACATATGCTTGGATAACTTTTCCTCGCATTTTTTGTGCTTGTGCGCGGAGACCGCTAGTCTAAACTAGACTAGTACCGTCACATTTTCTATACAGCTGATGACGTCGCATGGTCAAAATGGCAATGAGACCGTTATGATATGATTCATTTTACAATGAAAAGAAGCAGACACTCGTTTAGTGTGGATTTTAGTCATGATAGAATGGTATTTGACCACTCGATTGTCGTGTCAATCAGACGTGTTCGGGTAAATCAGACGTCAGCATGCTCAATTTCACGATTGACACTCCAATCTCGTGGTCAATTCCTACAATAGACAATCCTTGATCATAGCAAGTGGTTAATTGGTGATTAAGTATTATTATCATGTTCGTCCGATATCCGCTGTGTGAACAAGTTTGCTGTAATAAGGCCTTCAAACATCATTTCAGAGTTAAGCCTTGCTCAAGTTCAATGCAAGGCTACCAAAATTGCAATAGATAATGCCACCTTTAGTTATATTAAACCATTTACACTATAGAATAGAATACAAAAGAACTCTATATATCAATAAAGCTTGATCCAAATATTGTCGTGTGATATTCTATAAATTTCATGATCTATAAAAGCTTAGATTATATCTAAAAAGGCTTATCAAAATTTATATACAAACAAAAGGTTTAATTTTGAATAACCTGATTGCAATGTATTTTGGCATTACTATTCTTGATATTTGCAATTAATATTTGTACAAAACGGACTCATGTCTAGGCAAAACAATTGGTGATTTGTTGTTTTTTGTTGTTCCACGTGGAATGGATTGGACTTTTTGCTATGTTTTCATTGATTTTGATTTTTTTTCTATGAGGATTTTATTTATTATAGATCATTTAAAAGAGTTTATCCACAGGAACTCAAACAACAACATTCTGGTCTCCCTTCCAACTTTCCATGAGCAGTAAAAATGAATTATATGGATGTATTTTGCATACAAGTTCATTTGCATAACACACCAAAATGGTCGTGCATAAATTATGTGAACTATTGTTACGAATTGCCTTGCCACGATACGATGCAAGACATTCACACAACAGACAATCCATGATCATAGCAACTGTTTAATTGGTGATTAACGGAGCATTATTAATATTATTCTCGTCTGATATCTGCTATGTGAATTTGATTCAAAATTTGTAAAAATTGCTTTATTATCCTTTTCGTTGCTGAAGCACCCTCCTCAGTTCTATTGACAAGATTTTTTTAAAATATAAACATTGATTAAAATTATAAAATGATTTGAAATAAATGTTAATAAATTATACGTGCAACAGTTTAGGGGTTAAGCTTGTGCAAGATGGTGAAGACGTTCATGAATTGTCAATTTATTAAAGGTATTGATAGAGATATTATATGAGTCCTCTTAAAATGGCAACTCTGGGAACTTCTCTTTGAGTTCAATCCTGCGTCTGATGTGGTGATATTTTTTTCTTATTCCTTCATGAATTCGTCTATTGAGGGGGTCTTTATGGATACGGACTCCATTGACATCAAAATCTGGATTGTGGTGGGGATGGAACTTCATATTGAGGTTTAATAAGAGGTGTAATTTCTTGTATTTCTGTACTATTGCTATTCATCATGTGTTCATTTGTGCCCTGCGCAATTCATCGCATTAGGGCAATAAAACTTCTCAAACATAACCATCTGCAAATTGAGTATTAAAACGTATTATCTTACAAAACCCTAAATATGGATATAGCCTCATTCAAATATTTTCATAGGATGTTCAAAAAATTGTATGGCATCTAAAAGCTTATTATTATTGTTGTATTTCAAGAACGTCTTGTCAAATACAAGATTTATATAGGAACAATAGGTTTAATTTTGAATAACCTGATTACAATGTATTTTACCTTTACTGTTATGTATATGTGCATAAAATATTTCACAGACTCATATCTAGAAAAAAATCATTGGTGATTTGTTTTGGGGCTGTTTTTTCGGATTTCATTTGAATGGTCTTGCTTGCATTGATTTTTTACAATTTTATTTCTTTGAAGATGTTATTTACAATTGCTCACATCGAATGGTTGATCCATGGTAACTGAAGCAAAGATCTGGTCTCACCTCAAACTTTCAATGCGTAATTTGTTCCACTCTTCCAATTTATGGAGGTATTTAAGGTTTGATAATGATTGCAATGGATTACTTGTTCCTGGAAACATTCAAATTGATGTTTCATTCACGTTTACCACGTTTGGCACCAAATATGTGGCTACAAATGACTTTTCATTGTTCAGTCAATTGTCACGTTCATGGGTTAACATTAAAAATTGCTCGCAAGAACAGTGAGAGTAAAATTGAATTCACAAGCACACTTGGGAAAAACATATATACAGTTGTTCATATAAGCACAGACCTTAACACGGCTGAAACATAGACATCCCCAAAATTTCCGTCCTACGGTGTGATTCGAACCCACGACCTCTGGGTTGAGATGATAAATGACCAAGTATGTAGGCTGGGGGCTACAGAGACAACGGTTCGTCTGAGTAACCTTTGGACAGCCCGCTGCTTGGGATAATGGTATCATTCTGGTCTCACAACCTTGGGGTCATGAGTTCGAGTCCCGTCAGGGCCACTTGATATAGTCAAATGGAAGCTGTGTCTTCAGCTATATCAATACTACAGTGGTAGGAGCTTGCTTGCAAGAACAGTGAGGGTAAAATTGATTAAAAATAGAACCCTTTAGATCAACCCAGAACATAAATATATGTCTAGCAATGATGATTGTCAGCCATAAACACGAAATGCCCCTATAATTCTCATTTTCAGAAATTCTGACTAGTCCAGAGCAACAAAAATGAATTATATGGATGTAATTGTATTTTAGGTTATAAAAGTTCATTTGCTAAGCTTGCTTATTGACTTAAAATCTAATCCAGGTCATTGGCATTATTTTCACACTATTTTACCCGCCGAATACTAAGTACTGTCATACAACAAACATGCTAGAAAAAACACAAATTATCATTCACTCCCTATATGTATCATTTTAATGATCATATCACACGTATTAATTGTTCATTAGGGACCATTCAGTATTTATGACAGGGTGGGGTAGGAGTATTTTCCAAAAATGTTGGGAAAAAATTGGTAGCCCCCCCCCATCAAATCTCTGTAAAAGATGGTGACCCCAAGCAATTTCCTGTGATAGAAATTGATGACCCCCCCCCCTAACAGTTAACACAATCATTGGCAGAGTTAACCCAAATCTGATTTGATGGATATCCAATGCATAATATAAAAAAAACAGGAAATTTTAGTACAGAATCGAATCTCTAAAAATAGGGGTGAATTTTCTGTAAAAAAATGATAGCTCCCCCTCAAAAGTGTGTGAAAAAATTGATAGACCCCCTCCAAACATTGTGACAAAAGTTCATGGCCCGCCCTAAAATCATCCTACCCCACCCTGTGATAAATTCTGAATGGTCCCTTAGCAAACATCCATAATAAGACAACCTCTCTATTAAGAACGCTTAATGGAGGTGCCCTGGAATGTCACAATACAGAGGTTCTACTGTACTTGTCCATGCATGAGACTAATCCAGTGAGTGGATCTATCTCTACCAGTCCCCATGATGGTCTAAGTACAGATTCTGTAGACGTCTGTATTGCCTGCTTTCAGTCTCTAGCCGATTCGATTCCCGGTCGGGTCTGGTGGTGGGTGTTGTCTGTTGAGCAAAGCTACCTCAAACAGATTGCACACTGCTCCGGGTATCTACACGTTAAATATGTACAGGCCAGGCGAGTGAGTGCTAATGTGATGGATAAGCACACGTTATGCTGTATGCTCATCAGGGAGTTGAGAAAGATATAGTGTGACAAGGATGCCAATGAACTGGTGTAGATGGTTTAAAGTCGCTAGAGCACAACAAACTGCGAATTGCGATTGTAAATGAGCACACTTTTCATTGAATATATAATTTACACAAATGATGTTATGAATTATTCAACTGTTGGCTATTGGAGGTTTAATATCCTTCCTTTCTTTTTTATGACATATATAAGACATATGAAGGTACATTATGGTTGAATATGCCAAGTCAAAGTAGATACATGAATCATGCCATTCATCAGATATCAATCATTATAGTTGGGAGTACAGAGGTATTGAGATTTGACCGACTGCAATGCAAGGTCATCAAAATTATTTCTGTGTTATATAATGATTCTAGATACCACAGTGATGAAAATTCCTGTACTTCAATATAGCTTTATTCAAATATTGTCAAGCCAGAGTCTATACATTTTATGACATTCAACAGCTGAGATTATATTTCATGAAGTCTGATCAACATGTGTGTAGAAACAATGTACATATTTGTTTTACTTATATGATACCAATGTATTTTAGATTCACTCTTCTAAAAACATGTTTTAAATATTTGAACATAACGGACTCATATCTAACCGCAAATATTTACTTGGCTCTATGAGGACATTATTAATCATTGAAGCAACTTACTACCAAACCATATGATTTACATCAGAGTTTATATAAATATTTATCAGATGCTTTGACCTTTTTTGGTAATGATGAGCCTTGTATTAGAAAAAGCAAGGCCTTCCACAATTAATTTAGTCTTTTACACATGTCAAAATATGTTAGTTTAATGCATGTAAAGAATTGGAGACTAACTTATGCGTATTTCTTCTGCAAAGTACTAGTACTACATTGATATCTTCTATATAATTTACAACAATCAAAAGTTTAGTATGTTTTTTCAAGTACAATTTGTCACAAGATTTTCGGTAGAAGCAAAGTTAATTGTAAACAAGATGACCAAAGATTAGTTCACATTTTGTTGAAGAATATTAGTATATGCGTGTTTTAAACATAACGTCCACGGATGAATACATTTTCCAATGTATACGTCAAACTATTGGCATTGGATGGCCAGAAAAAACGATTCCATGCCACTGGGTAAACTATTCCTAATCTCTGTGATTTCCTGAGTACTGCATAAAAGATGCCAAATATATAGGACAGCCAGACTGCAGTGCATTTCATAATTTCACGAATATCATGATAACAAATATAATTAACATAATGTACCCCAAAGGGGGAGGAAATTTTCAAACTTTAGTTACGGAATTGTGGTTCCCTCATTGTAGACATCGCAGTAGAACTTACATTTACTCCACCTGTATAAAAACGACCACCTCTACAGAGGCCTCTTTTTGCGGGGCAAAACCTTCATAGAGGTGCGACAGCGAACATCCCACATAAGACCACCTCTGTATTGAGACCATTTGAGGCTGTTGCCCATGTCTGTCTTAGTAGAGGTTCCTCAGGGGGGGTCTTGGTCAGAAAATTGGTACGGATGTGCCTCGGATAGGTCGAAAACGGCACCCACCAATATACCTATACCAATATCTGACAAAATGTGACCCACCAATATATCAAACTCAGATTCTAGTACATGTAGATATCAAGAATGAATATAATGAATATCAGTATTTTTTATCCTAATAAATATACTGAAAATGTGAAAAAGAAAATATACCAAAGAAAGATACAAAAAGTGAAAAAAGACACCCAGAATATACCAAAAATGTGAAAAAAGACACCCAGCAATATACCAAAAATGTGAAAAAAGACACCCAGTTTCGAGGTACGTCCGTACTAATCGCGATGCTGTGAGACACCCCCCCTCCCCCCCCCCCACCGAGAGAAGTTCTGTAGACGTTGCATGGCTGCTCTCAGTGTTGTGACACAATCCCTGTACAGTGGCAGCGGCTAATCACAAACGTGTCACTCGCCTCACCTGCTGGACCTATTAAACATTGGCATTGATAATGATGAGCCTTGTTATACATAAAGCATGGCCCTCCAAAATTATCTTAGTTTTTCAACCACATCATGATTGTCATACAATAACATTGAAAGGGGAGACTAACTTAAGTATGTTTCTTTTTCAACGTACTGCATTCATTGTTTCTATAGAATTTACAACAATCAAAAGTTCAGTATGTTTTTTCAAGTACAATTTGTCACAAGATTTACGATAGAAACAAAGTTTATTGTAAACAAGATGACCACAAATTAGTTCACATTTTGTTGAAGAATCTTAGTATAAGTGTGTTTTAAACATAATGTCCACAGATGAATACATATTCCAGTGAGTGCGTCATATATTCAAAAACTGGTAGCAGTCAACCTTCAACAAAATTTAGCAATGTATAAAGTATAATGCTCATAATCTTGTCACCGGAAGTAAGACAGTTCCTTCCTGTTGTTGTTTTTTTACACCCGGAAGCAATTTACTGGCGAACCCTATGATTCAAATTGAGTTGCGTTCCCTTTCGTCTGTAACTAGTACAAGGTCTCTCAAAAGATATTCTATAGGGGCCTTCTTTTTTTTTAAACTTAGAGTCACACATTTTTATCTGAATTACAATTTTACACCGTCGACTGTTGTTATGTGGTTCTGAAAATCTCCGTCACTTAAATCATATTTGATGCTTACGTTTGCTGTATAGTTAGTGTATTAACATTATTTATGTGTTTGTAGTTTGTAGGCTCTAAATAAGAATACTTAATTACTTATAGCCAATGTTAGGGAAAAAATCACAATGCCTTTGATTTTCACTGGCTATTTCGGAGGATGGTCACCCTGCCATGTTAATTACATAGTCAAAAAACTGCCTTTCAATGAATGACGCCTTGGCTTGATCTTGGATGTTGTGTGTATGGGGATGCTGTCAGGGTGCTTTCAGGATGAGTGGTAGTGCTGTCAGGACGTGGGCAAGTGTTGTCAGGACAAGGGTGCTAGAACATAAAATGCTGTAAAAAACATATCTATACACTCACCAAATATGTCTTTTTTTCTACGCCCATGGAGGGCATTGTGTTCCCATTTACACGGACACTAACATTTCCTCCCTTAGATTTTCATTTTACATGCCAAGTCAAGGAATTTCACCAGTGATTTACTTGGGATCTCCTTACACGATTATGTAACAGGAGTGATTCAATGTGATTCTCACCATGCCTCTTTAACCACACGGGTATAAGCTAGTACATAATAATTTCATTAAATAGAAATCGTGAGCACATATCACTGATAATAAGATTTTCAATCGTTGGAGAAGCATTTATATATAATTTGAAAAGTTTAAACTATTGGCATGGGATGTTCAGAAAAAAAAAACAATGGCATTCCAGTGCAGAAACTATTTTCAAAAGTCTTCATTTTCCTGAGTGCTGCATAAAAAATGCCAAATATAATAAAGAGCTAGACTCCGTTGGATTTCAGAGCACCCGCACCGCGCTACATATACCCTTCATATCTGCTTGCATTGCCAGCGCTGTACCTGTTTTTCATTGTAATTTGTATTAGTACATCTATATTCATCAATGGATGGGTGGTTTTCATTTTTCTTTTCACTTTGAATTGTTTGGATAACATATTTCTTGTTAGTCAGTACCAACTCACTGGCATCAAAGTTGTTGATGTTTACAGGTACATATAAAGTTAACATATTGTGAGGTCAAAGAGCGAGTTTTTCGCTAAGTTCTTCCTACAAATTGGCCAATGACTATGAATGCAGCAAGTGTGTTAAAGCTGTGACAAGCCAATACAGCAGTAGCTCTCTGATATTTCTGACAAACTCTTGTTCTTCGTTGTGGAACATCTTATATATTAATACGCTATCCACGGCACACAAAATAGTTTCCGTAGGAGATTGTGGGACAGCTATTTGAACAATATTCATAATGGAAAGTGATAAAAGTGTGTAGAGCAAAGATGCAGCCTGAAACGAATGAATACTCTGGTTTTCAAGGCACCAGACCATATATGTGTGTAAGGATAGTGTGAGCATTGACCACTTGCAAGGCAAGGTCTTTAAAATATCAAGTATAATGACTATAACCTAATGATTATTCACATCTTGAGCTATTGTAGAAGAATCCTATATTTAAATGTAGCTTCATTCAAATATTGTGTTTCAATAGTCTATACATTTTATGACATTCAACAGTTAAGATTACAATTCATGACGTCTGGTCAAAAGGTGTGTAGAATCAATAACATATATTATTTTTACTTACATGATGCCAATATATTTTAGCTTCAATCTTCTAAAAATATGTATTAAATATTTGACCATAACGGACTCCTTTGTCGCCAAATATCATAGGTAATTTGTTGTTCTTTATTTTCCTGTGCTTAGTTTTCGTTTCTATGAAGACATTAGTAATCTTTGTAAACAGATTGGTTTGGGTTTCTGTTTTATATAGACAGATTAATTAACATTGTGAAAATTCTTTTTTTTTCTTAGTCTTTTTTCCTAGTGTCTGAATATGCCACCTAGTGAGAGATAGGAAGTCTCAGACGATGGACATGGAAAGCTGCCTGCAAATATTCAGACAGCATTCAAGAACAGGATTTTCAGAGTTAATCAATCGAGGGGTGCTGTTAGAAGAGCTGTACTGGATGCTGGGATGGCAGTGCCAGGACGATGAGAATGCTGCAGACCAGTGCTATGTAAGCAATATTTGTTGCTTGTTGGTGAATAATGGTGGTGGGGTAGTGTGGTATGCTTCAGGACATAAAAAGTGAACTTTCCGAACACCCGTTCTTATAAGCCCACCTGCCCCACTAGGTGCATCATCCCGTTAACACAGATAATATTAGCAGATCTGGCTATTTTTGCAAACATGTTATAGCCCCCCCCCCCCATTATTCAGATAACCACGTAACCATGGCAGGCGCATTGTGTAACAATATTTGTTATCATGTCATCATGTTTTAGCATGCATTTTCATTCAATATCGACCTCAAGAACTGCCTTGTATCAATAACCTGTACATGGCTTCTCAGCCGGGCTACGTTTGTCCCACTTTCAAGATAATGTACATTTGTCATACGTGGTTTAATAAATGCATTGATTTTAGTAAACTACTAGGAAAAGCTACAAGATCAATGAACATCAAAGAGAGCGTAGTTTCGGTCGGTGCGCATGGTCCGAAAAAAGCAAAGACATTTTGTAACTTTGATCATCTCTCACAGCTCCCTCCATTTAAACACATTGTAAGAAATCTGACCTAGATAACTTCCGGTACTAGTCGCATGAATAACAAACTTAATCGGCGTGGACACATTTTGTTAGTACAATATAGCTCTTTAAAAACGGTTTTTCATGTAGGGTGGCATTTCAGAATATTAAGATTCGAGTGCACAAGCATCGTATTTTGGTGACAAACTGGGGCTAAAATGTGCATTTTGCGAGAAATAGCAAGCCGAGCGCACCTGCCACTTCCAGGAAAGGGCTGAATTTCAAAGAGATCACAAGCTGTTGCCGGCGTAACTGTGCGAGGACTGAGGCATCGACCATTTGATCTCAGGGCGGCAGCTATTTTCACCATAGCTTCAATTATTTTTTTTCATGAAATTTGACATCTGATTATTTTTTTCTTAGATTACTGAACCTCAATTATTTTTTTAAGCTGTATAAAGTTGTTTTTTTCAATATTATTCTGAAAAAAAATTATAACCCCGAGATCAAATGGTCAATGCCTAACATAAAATACTGCAGAAAACCCGATCTTAAAATATCATTACAGTGGTATAGAGTGGTCTTGGCCTGAGTGACTGCGCCGTGCTCTGTTATGATTATGCGGTGTATTCCTACACATGCACGGCATTCTAAAAATTTATTAATGAATTATCTTGTTAAATGTGTTGAATATATGCCAGTTTATTTCAAAACCATAATGGTATTGTTCAGAAGACTGATAAATACAAAAACGGGTTCGTTGTGTAACATTGATTATTTTATAGGGATTCGTTCGTGGTGTTATTAAACAATGTTAACAACTCACACACTTTTGTCTATATGAGCCGTGACGCGACGACCCGGGTTATGTCATCAAATTTGACACTTTTTTTATTTAATTATTTTTTACTGGTTGCCGGGGCACTTCATTAAATCTAGTACATTTTGTGAATTAATCCCATTATTGAGCTACACCGTTGGCGTTAAACAAAATGCTAAAAGTCCGTATAATCTCAGATTTCCGAAGTAAGTATCTCATTTTGGTGGATCTAGATCTAGGTTAGTTTGATGGTTTATTATGCAAGGATACTACCTATAAATGTAGCATTCTTGCTACGCCGATGTCGATTGATCTAGTCTCGAGCAACCAGGACCACGTGCAGCGAGCTCATCCCGCCAATAGTGAATCAGTGGATGTTTTTTTCTATTAGAGTTGGTCTCTTTAATAACTGGACTATATCCACCAGACATAATCATAATTTATTACCGCTTTGATCTTGAAAATATAGGCCTACCGGTACTCACACTACCTACTGAAAAAGCAGTATCATCACAATGTAACTTATATGGATTTTGATTTTTCCACAAATCCTCATGTAAGTATTGATGTCTTATCGATTACGTGCTGCGGTGCCCCTGGGTTTGACGCTAACCCGGGTCATCGCGTCACCGCTCATATGTGGTGTCAAAGTTTGATCAAAGTGAGCGATAAAAGAGAAAAAATATGAAGCTGGAAAATTGTGTGGGGTGTGCTTCGTAATTTTTGCTTTTTTGTTTGAAATTAGTTTTTGTGAGTGCACTGTCCACTTATTATAACGAATATGGTATGTTACTGCAATAAACATGGTTTGAGAGTGAGACGTGGTTGGACTATTATGCCAGATATTTTCTTATAATGACTTTAAGAAATAAAAAGTAGCCAAATTCCAGCCATTTTAAAAAGTAATTTTGACATAAACCAGGTAAGGGAAGAAAATTTGTGTAATGCGTATGGCAAGAAATTAATAAGTACATAATAAGCAAAAAATAATAATATTAACAGGTCATTTTGTTATTTGTTTCGCTAAGATAATGAAATGGTTTTTTTATGCAGCCATAACATCAAATAGTAAGATAAAAAATATTAATATAAAAAATCAAAATATTGTATGCTATATCTTATATCAGGTTACGCATCAAAATATAGTTAAAAGAGTCAAACAATCAAGTATATACATATTTAAACACTATCCACTCCGACAATGGTAGTGCAATATACATTGTCATGTTCTTCCCATGTATATAATTAGG
>CM032659.1:34909755-34932739 GCA_019095985.1 Streblospio benedicti | reverse complement strand
GATAAGATCATTTGTCATATTTGACACAATATTTGTTAAGCGTTTTAAAATCATTGAACGTTTCAACATGCATAATAATTTCATTAAATAGAAACACATATCACTGAGAATCAGATTTTCAATCATCGGAGAAGCATTTATATATAATTTGAAAAGTTTAAACTATTGGCATGGGATGTTCAGAAAAAAAACAATGGCATTCCAGTGCGGAAACTATTTTCAAAAGTCCACATTTTCCTGAGTGCTGCATAAAAAATGCCAAATATAATAAAGAGCTAGACTCCGGTGGATTTTTCAGAGCACCCATACCGGCGCTTCTATATACCCTTCATATCTGCTTGCATTGCCAGCGCTGTACCTGTTTTTCATTGTAATGTGTATTAGTACATCTATATTCATCAATGGATGGGTGGTTTTCATTTTTTTTCACTTTGAATTGTTTGGTTAACGTATTTCTTGTTAGTCAGTACCAACTCACTGCCATCAAAGTTGTTGATGTTTACAGGTACATATAAAGTTACCATATTGTGAGGTCAAAGAGAGAGTTTTTGGCTAAGTTCTCACTACAAATAGACCAATGAATCATGACTATGAATGCAGCAAGTGTGTTAAAGCTGTGACAAGCCAATACAACAGAAGCTCTCTGATATTTCTGACAAACTCTTGTTCTTCGTTGTGGAACATCTTATATATTAATACGCTATCCACCCCACACAAAATAGTTTCCGTAGGAGACGGGACAGCTAGTACAATATTCATAATGGAAAGTGATAAAAGTGTGTAGAGCAAAGATCCAGCCTAAAACGAATGAATACTCTGGTTTTCAAGGCACCAGACCATATATGTGTGTAAGGATAGTGTGAGCATTGACCACTTGCAAGGCAAGGTCTTTAAAATATCAAGTATAATGACTATAACCTAATGATTATTCACATCTTGAACTATTGTAGAAGAATCCTATATTTAAATGTAGCTTCATTCAAATAGTGCGTTTCAATAGTCTATACATTTTATGACAGTCAACAGTTAAGATTACAATTCATGACGTCTGGTCAAAAGGTTTGTAGAATCAATAACATATATTATTTTTACTTACATGATGCCAATATATTTTAGCTTCAATCTTCTAAAAATATATATTAAATATTTGACCATAACGGACTCCTTTGTCGCCAAATATCATAGGTAATTTGTTGCTCTTTATTTTCCTATGCTTAGTTTTCGTGTCTATAAAGACATTAGTAATCTTTGTAAACAAATTGATTTGGGTTTCTGTTTTACATAGACAGATTAATTAACACTGTGGAATTTCTTTTTTTTTCTTAGTCTTTTTTCCTGGTGTCTGAATATGCCACCAAGTGAGAGATAGGAAGTTTCTGACGATGGACATGGAAAGCTGACTGCAAATATTCAGACAGCATTCAAGAACAGGATTTTCACAGAGGTAATCCATCGAGGGGTGCTTGTAGAAAAACGGTACTGGATGCTGGGATGGCAGTGCCAGGACAATGAGATTGCTGCAGACCAGTGCTATGTAAGCAATATTTGTTGGTTGTTGGTGAATAATGGTGATGGGGTAGTGTGGTATGCTTCAGGACAAAAAAGTGGACTTTCTGAGCACCCGTTCTTATAAGCCCACCTGCCCCACTAGGTGCATCATCCAGTTTACACAGATAATATTAGCAGATCTTGCTATTTTTGCAAACATGTTATAGCCCCCCCCCCCCCATCCCATTATTCGGATAACCACGTAACCATGGCAGGCGCATTGTGAAACAATATTTGTTATCATGTCATCATGTTTTAGCATGTATTTTCATTCAATATCGACCTCAAGAACTGCTTTGTATCAAGAACCTGTACATGACTTCTCAGCCGGGCTACTTTTGTCCCACTTTCAAGATAATGTACATTTGTCATACGTGGCTTAATAAATACATTGATTTTTTGTAAACTACTAGGAAAAGCTACAAGATCAATGAACATCAAAGAGAGCGTAGTTTTGGTCGGTGCGCATGGTCCGAAAAAAGCAAACGCATTTTGTAACTTTGATCATTTATAACAGCTCCCTCCATTCAAACGCATTATAAGAAAGTTGACCTAGATAACTTCCGGTACTTGTCGCATGAATAACAAACTTAATCGGCGTGGACACATTTTGTTAGTACAATATAGCTCTTTAAAAACGGTTTTTCGTGTAGGGTGGCATTTCAGAATATTAAGAATCGAATGCGCAAGCATCGTATTTTGGTGACAAACTTGGGCTAAAATGTGCATTTTGTGAGAGATAGCAAGCCGAACGCACCTGCCACTTCCAGGAAAGGGCTGAACTTCAAAGAGATCACAAGCTGTTGCGGGCGTAACTGTGCGAGGACTAAGGCATCGACCATTTGATCTCAGGGGGGGCAGCTATTTTCACCATAGCTTCAATTATTTTTTTTTTCATGAAATTTGACATCTGATTATTTTTTTCTTAGATTACTGAACCTCAATTACTTTTTAAGCTGTATAAAGTTGTTTAAAGCCACATTTGACAATTATGTTTTTCTAGCCAAATGAAACCTTATTTTTTTCACCAATTTTCAACCTTGCGTTATTTTGTTCAATATTTTGCTGCCCCCCCCCCGAGATCAAATGGTCGATGCCTAACATAAAATACTGGAGAAAACCCGATCTTAAAATATCATTACAGTGGTATAGAGTTGTCTCGGCCTGAGTGACTGCGCCGTGCTCTGTTATGATTATGCGGTGTATTCCTACACATTACGGCATTCTGTAATTTATTAATGAATTATCTTGTTAAATGTGTTGAATATATGCAAGTTTATTTCAAAACCATAATGGTATTGACTGATAAATACAAAAACGGGTTTGTTGTGTAACATTGATTATTTTATTGGGATTCATTCGTGGTGTTATCAAACAATGTTAACAACTCACCCGCTTTTGTCTATATGTGGTGTCAAAGTTTGATCAAAGTGAGCGATAAAAGAAAAAAATATGAACCGGGAAAATTGTGTGGGGCGTGGTTCGTAATTTTTGCTTTTTTGTTGAAATTAGTTTTTGTGAGTGCACTGTCCACTTATTAGAACGAATATGGTATGTTACCATAATAAAAATGGTTTGAGAGTGAGACGTGGTTGGACTATTATGCCAGATATTTTTTATAATGACTTTAAGAAATAAAAAGTAGCCAAATTCTAGCCATTTTAAAAAGTAATTTTGACATAAACCATGTAAGGGAAGAAAATTTGTGTAATGCGTAAATTAATAAGTAAGTAATAAGCAAAAAATAATAAGATTAACAGGTCATCTTGTTATTTGTCTCGCTAAGATAATGAAATGTTGTTGTTGTTTTTAATACAGCCATAACATAAAACAGGTATATAAAAAATATTAATATAAAATGTCAAGATATTGTATGCTATCTTATATCAGGTTACGCATCAAAATATAGTCAAAAGAGTCAAACAATCAAGTATATACACATTTAATCACTATCCACTCCGACAATGGTAGTGCAATATACATTGTCATGTTCTTCCCATGTATATAATTAGGGATGGGAAATCAGGTATGAATCAAAATAGGAGACGATAGCTCCAAATCATTGTAGAGTCTGTACACGGTAAACCTAATGCGTGCATCATGCATCCATTAGTTCCTGAATTTTGATCTAAGTGTCTTCTTATAGGATCTACCATGTTTTTTCTGCAGCAACTGTTTTCAAATGCTCACTCATATCATTATGATGTCGTAACGTTAGTCTTTTGAAAACTACACATTCGCAGTACAACGGACATCAAGCCTATTCAAAAGTCTGCATTTTCAGTTTGTTGCAATTCATCTTCGAAAGCACTGCCTGGATATGGTAACGAAACATTAAACAAATCTGCTCTGATTTTTTGGCATCTGTAACGTTTTGTGACACAATACTCATTTCTCTATTTACTGCAACCGGAACCACAGGATCAGTATCGCTGCTCACGATATCATTTCTTTAACGTTGAGTCTTTTGAAAACCATAGGCGTATTTAGGGGTCTGCATTTTCTGCCTACACCTTCTCACCATATTGACCAATCCAATAATCATTAGGATGACCAGACAAAACATTGGCTGCAACACTAGCGCCGAGATTTGTCAGAATCCATGGCAGGGGTCTTCTGCCTACACCGTCACCATATTGACCAATCCAATAGAGATCAGGACCTCCCTTCCGTCCGTCTTTTCCGAGTCATTTGAAGCGCTGACTTGATACTTAATGTATGCTACTATTGTGTGTGGAAGTCCTTATTCTTCAGAATGGACGAGTAAGAGGTCTTTATTTTCAACTTTCAACAGACATCTGGGCACCTGCAAACCACGTGGTGTGTAAACAAACATACACAAACACGTGTATAACAGTATCTCACGTGATATACTGTTACACGTGTTTATGTTTGTTTACACACCACGTGGTTTGCAGGTGGCAGCCGCGTGTCAATTGAAGTGGATTAGTCCTGAAATCATAAGACATATCAAATGTACAATTTTATTGAGACAAATAACATATCTATAATATATCTATCAAATACAAACATATGTGACACAGAAGCTGTATGCAATATAAATCAACAATTAAATATAAGATACTAGTAGAGTAAATCATTACAATGCTTAGTACTAATTATGAACAATCAAACTGCACGTATTCAAATATAGGTGAAAATGTGAACGTAAGTAATAATCAATCAATATGTATACTTTGTAACATATAATAATAATATCCAATATCAATCCTCTTTACTACCAGGCAGTCTGACTAAGTCTTACATTACTGAAGACAGTCTTCTGTGAAGTCTTAAGATTAGCCTTAGGCTTAGGCTTTGTGAATAGCGTTTACTACAATTAATGTCTACTGATAAATATAAAAAGCTACTATTAATCATGCGCAGCAACTTAGGTATCCATCTATCTAGCATTCCGTAATAAAGTTGTATGAACTTTATTTCTCACTAGAAAATACTAAAAATCACAACAAAATATGGCCAAATATCCATGCAACTATAGATCGTTTGATACTGCACCGACGTATTGATTTTTGGAATGATGACTGCATGACACGTGGATATGAGACACATCAGTATCTAACAGTATTGAAATGAGTCTTTTCCCTCGTAAATTTCTCTACTTCAAAGCCGCTACTTAACCCACGGGTAGATGTTGACTGAATGTGCAGTGTTAGAGATTCTTGTTGACCGACAATGCTAAAGTGGCTGCTATATAATCTCTTAGAAGGGTACAAAATGAGGCAAATTTCTTCTGGGGCTCATTAACCCATTGTGTGTTAAACCAAGATTTTCAAATGGCCTTCTATGGGTCTGTGATAAATAACTAAGTTCTTCATATAAACAAAACATTGACAGAACACCAAAGCAGCAAATCGCAGCCACATTTGGGTACATTGTGTTAAAATATTTAATTGCGGGTTTTCAGTAAAGTAGAGCCAAGCTACAATGATTTCATGCTCTTCAAGTTATGGCCTTTTAGTTATTTTTTTACAACTATGATAATACGTTCTTGAAATATACGAGGAGGTGTTAAATGTCATAGAATTTATAGTGCAAACATGAGAATATTTTGAATTCGCTATATATAAAGTCCTGTTGATTTTGATAACACTATTCAACTGAAGAGTTGTACATATGGTCTTAAATTTGGGGTACACACATTTTGTGTGTCTGCATAATTAAAAATTGTGAGAAAATTCAAACATCTGTACTATCCTATCTTGTGGGATGGTAGCCACGTTTGTTAAACAAAGATTTTCAAATGGCGTTCTATGAGTCTGTGATAAAAAAACTAAGTTTCTCTTCATAGAAACAAAACTAATATAACATTCACAGAACACTAAAGCAGCAAATCACAATCACATTTTGGTCCCGATATATTTTAGATATTTTAGCTCTGATGAGGAATTTATTTATTCGAAAGTACTTAGCTTATAAATTTTAGAAAATCTTATTCAAATTCATCCTACTTTTGACAAACTTTTCAACAACAATAATGAGAGAACCTGCTGCCTTTCAAATACTGAACTCAGCTTACTTTTGGGTCCATTGTGTTAAAATATTTAATTTGGGGTTTTCAGTATATTAGAGCTAAATGGCAATAGGATTATGGTCTTCAAAATATTTCCTTATTGTTTATTTGACACTTATGACAAGACGATCTTGAAATATATGAGGACGTGTTAAATTTCTTAGAATTTATAGCGTACACATGAGAATATTTTGAATTTGCTATATATAAAGTCCTGTTTACCCTTGATAACGCCAAATCTTTTTTAATGTTGTGTGAAGATGAAGTTTATTTCTATTTAAATTTGGGACACACATTTTGTGTGTCAAATACTTAAAATTGTGAGAAAATTCAAACTACGATTCCAAGCTCCAATAATCCACAGAAACAAAGCAGACTTTTTCTGGTCTGGCTTTCAACTTAACCTGGTATTTTGCATGATGCTCCCACCATCAACCCTTTTATCTAGTTTTTGAATTTATTATCCACTACCAATCACAAGCCCCACTACCGAAATGTTCAGCGACATCTAACGTACAAAGTTACCTCGCCAAGGAGGAAAAACGAGCATTGATTTTCCTTTTGACATGAGTCTTGCCTGGTGAATTTCTCTACTTAAAAGCCGATACTAAACCCACAGGTGACTGAATATATGTGCAGTGTTAGAAATTCGTGTAGACCGACGATGCTAAAGTAGTTGCTATAAAGTATCTAGAAACGTACAAAATGAGGCAAATTTCTTCTGGGGCTCATTAACCCATTGTGTGTTAAACCAAGAATTTCAAACAGCCGTCTATGGGTCTGTGATAAATAACTAAGTTCTTCTTCATAGAAACAAAACAAATAAAGCAATCGCAGACCACTAAAGCAGCAATTCACAACCGCATTTGGGTCCATTGTGTTAAAATATTTAATCAATTTTTTCAGTGAAGTAGAGCTCAATTGCAATGTAATCATGGTGTTCAAGATATTGGCTTATTGTATTTTTGACACTTATGACAATATGTATTTGAATTATATCAGGACGTATTAAATGCCATAGAATTCATGGCGTATGCATGAAAATATTTTGAATACGCTTTGTATAAAGTCCTGTTTACTTTGATAACACTATACATTTTTAGTGTTGTACAAATCAGAAGCGGATTTCACTTAAACTTTGGGTACACACAGTTTGTTTGTCTGTTTACTTAAATGTGAGAACATTCAAATATCAGTAAGGTCTTATCTCCAGGGACAGTAGCCATCTTGGTAAACCAATATCTTTGCTTCACGCCATATATTTTGGCAACTTTCAAATGCAACATGCAAAATGTGTGAGATAGTAAACCATATGGATAATGTCTCCATGAAGTGAAATTGCGTTCTTTCAGCAAAACTTCCCATCATAGCAGGGTCACCTTTCTATGGAACCAAAGTGCCATGTACCAATCACACTATCATCAGACCACTTTGTAAATATTATCAAATATGCATTTACGTTTAACTTTTTGAACATATTGTACCCATCAAATACTAGTAAATATTGACTTTTACGAGGGAACATGCAGTACTTTACGATTCCTAGCTCCCATAATCCACAGAAACAAATCAGTTTTGTTCTGTACGTCTGGCATTTTGAACATAACCTGGTATTTTGCATGATGCGCGCATCATCAACCCTTTTATCTTTTGTCAATCAAAACGAATTTCTATAAAATATAATTTTGGGTACACACATTTTGTGTGTATGTATAATTAAAAATTGTGAGGAAATTCATATATCAGTACGGCCTCATCTTCAAGGAGGGTAGCAACTGGGGGTGGGTGGGGTGGATCGGATCGCGAATACATTTGGTTAGTACGGACGTGCCATTTTATAAGCCACCTTTTCCAGCCTCTTGATATGTCATTGGGTCCTATTTTTAGATATTTGATATATCATTGAGTCCCTATTTTGAGAAATTAGTATATCATTGGGTCTTGATTTTAAGACAACACTATATTTTAGGGTCTTATATTTAGAGATAACTATATGATAACGCATTGACATCAAAATATTGCTTACTATTGCGCATTTTCATGTTTCATAACTGAGTATCATCGTTAGAGCAGATATATCATAGCCATAGCTCAAGAGCATCTTAAACATTCCAAATACACCAGTCTGAGAAGTCCAAAAGCCCAGTCACAATGCAAACCGCAGTCCTGCGAGGAAACCATGAGAGCATTATGTATTTCTGTAGTATGTTATGGATGAACTAAGTTCTTCTTCATAGAACAAAACTAATATACCATTGACAGAACACTAAAGCATTAAATCACAGCCACGTTTGGGTACATTGTGTTAAAATCTTTAATTACGGGTTTTCAGTAAAGTAGAGCTAAGCAACAATGATATCATGCTCTTCAAGATATTGCCTTCTTGGTTATTTGACATTTATCACAAGTCGTTCTTGAAATATATGAAGAGGTCTTAAATGTCACAGAATGTATAACGTATACATGAGAACATTTTGAATATGCTCTATATAAAGTCCTGTTTACTTTGATGACACTATACATTTTTGTTGTTCTCATTCAAAATCTTTTTTATTTAATTTTGGGTGCACACATTTTGTGTGTCTGTATACTTAAAAATTGTAGGAAAATTCATACATCAGTACGGTCCTTTTTACCCACTTTGCAGTTCATTCTTGATACTGATTGGTTAAGAGCCGTAGGAGATCAGTTTATCTCCCCACTGTGTGAATATAGATCAAACACTGGGTAAAAGAACTCATTCACCATTTGGTCATATCTGCTGTGCCCACTTTACTACCTGTAGCAACAGACTCATGCATTCATACATGGTGACCTCCAAACCATGACATATTTCTTCAATATAACGCATTGAAAAAAAAATTGAGGTATGTCTCTTGTTCACATGTAGATCTAATTTTATTCGAGATCCATAGATCAAGTCTATAATTTAGTATAAAGCAACATTTAGTGTAGTAACATTACCACACCATGATATAGCTAAGCTTATCTGATTCTCAGAGATCTGATTCTGATATCTGATTGTTGTATTTTTAATAATTATATGATATAAACTACATTATAATAAGATAGACATATTTTTAGAGATGGAACTAATGCAGGAAAGGATTCACAGATTAGAGCAACATCTTTGCATCAAGCAAACCGACAGCACTCTTACGGTATGCTCATATGTACACTATCTAATTAGTAATATTTGTATGTTGTTAAAAGCTCGTCATTTGCATAACCTGGATCTGCCTATGCTTCAAATTGGAAAATCAGCAATTCACTTAAAACCGTAGATTATGTTTGCAAAATTTTAGCACATTTCACCTAAGATATCAAATGTCTGGTTGAGGCCCCCTCCCCCCTTTACAATATATAGGCATAGTTATTTAAGTTCTTTGATCTAGGCTCCGGTGGGGATTACTACTCCAATGCATTTCTGTTGTAGTTTATGAAAAGGCTATCAACTTAAACCTTGATACAGATATATGAAGGCTAATATTAGCGAAATATCGGTGATCAGCAAATAAAGCTAGTAAGATTAAAGGAGTGTTGACCATACTTCACAGTTCAAAAGTGCATTCCAAAGACAATCATCATCAGAATCTCCAGATCTTATGAAAAGTAAGGTCAATTTTCTTTTGTGATATTCTCATTAGCAAGTCTGCAACTTAACTTACATTTGTACAACAATAACCTTCTGAAAATTAAAACTTAATCATGCAGAGATGTAACAACTATTTAGTTTTGTATTTTATTTATATTGAAATCAGATGTCAGATTCATTTCATGGTTAACATAATATTTACAATGTAATTGTGTTGGCATTTAGTTATTATTTATACTAGCCGGCCCGCGTCCTACGGACGCAAATGGATAGTCCATCAATTTATAATAGCACGACGATTAATCTCAACAGTCGTGCGGTTTTGGTTTCGAGTAGGCGGGGACGTTATGTACGATATGTACCGTTCCGTGCTAATTTGTTTGTGAATTAATTCAGTAAATCCAGTTTTATACGGTCGTGACCGTATGTGTTTGTCAACAATTTGCTTTGTGACTCAACTAACAGAGATTCTAATTCTACAATTTTATCATCTATGTTATCCTCCATGGTAATATAATGACAATATAATCAATAAAATTTGGTTGTTTAATTAGTACATGATCCATGTTTTAAAAAACATGTAATATTTGTTTTCATTCTGTCGCATTTTGTAGAAACGTTATTTGTCGTGTCAATCGACGTACTGCAACAATGCATTTGACGTTTGCAAGGTACGTTGTGCATTCGCAGTTACGTACGCTGTTGTTGTAAACTATTATCTGGGACAGTCGTTTTACCCGGAAGTAAGCGGTCTCGTAGAAAACCCGTTGTCGACTCGACATTTATGAAGCAGTTTTCTCGTAAATTAAGAGAGATTGAAACGCACAGTGATTATGGGAACATTGAAATAGTAGTAAGGCAGGGAACGCGTCTAGGTTTGAAGCGCAAAACGGCACTGGTGGGTAAAAAATGTCCGAAATTCGAGATTCACTACGGGGACTTAAAAGAAGACCATAATTAGGCAATTAATGAGCGAAAGATGTACCGATACGGTACTTCGCTAATGAGACCTAGGACTAAGAATACAATTATTAGTCCTAGATGAGACTTGTAAAAACACCTTTTATAACTTAACTCATCATTAGATGTTTTCTATTTTCTAAATTCTCTTTCTCGCACATCTTTCTGATGTTACATTTGAAACAATTCTCTTGTGACTTGAAATATATGGATTCAATTACTAATAAGAAGTATACCGCATAACGTTAAACACAGTCGACGGGGCTTAAAAGTCCGCGTAACAAAACTGTTAAACACCTTACATCGATTCGAAGGTTCTTGCATTCTGTCGCCAAAATAAAGAACATATATATTCAAATTCAATTGTGTAATAAAGATGTTTTATGTGGGTATGGCTGGGTGTTATTTATTAATGTAATATGTACTTTGATTGTTCAGGAAACCGCTTTTAAAGACTTAAAAACCTATGACCATATAAGGTAATGTTTACATTCGAAAACGAGGTTCACGGTACTTAAAATAGTGTCTGGGGGTGCTTATAGGATCTACCATGTTTCTTCTGCAGCAACTGACGCCTGTTCAAAATCGATAGTTTTCTTTGAAAAAGCGCCACTCATATCATGAAATGATGTGCAAAGCCGACTTCATAGGTGTTTCACTTCATTCCAAAATGGCGACCAACAACCTTTCACTTACCAAGTTAATATTACAAGACGAAGCAAATCATCAATTTTGCATCTATGTGACAGACGAGGTTAATGACCAATGCCATCGGGTTCAGAGATTTTATTTTATAACATATCTAGTATTGTTTGACTAATGACATGTCGGTACATAGACATAGAATAGACTGAGCAAGTTAGGATATTTTGGATTAACTAGCGTTCAATTACAAGTGAGCAGACGCCAAATCTGTGCATTTAGCGCTAGCGGTTTTGAACACGCCTCAGAGGCGTTTTCAAATGCTCACTCATATCATGTTATGATGTCGTAACGTTAGACTTTTGAAAACTACACAATTGCAGTAGACGGACATCAAGCCTCTTTAAAAGTCTGCATTTTCAGTTTGTTGCAATTCCCCTTCGAAAGCACTGCCTGGATATGGTAACGAAACATTGGGATCTGCTCTCCTTGGCATCTGTACGTTTTGTGACACAATACTCATTTCTCTATTTACGACAACATTAGTATCGCTGCTCACGAGATTTTGCCGAGAATCCATAGGCGTAATAGGGGTCTTCTGCCTACACCTTCTCACCATATTGACCAATCCAATAATCATTAGGATGACCAGACAAACAGAGGCCGCTGCGCCTATGTAAATGGCAACCGTCCGGTAGAGATCGGACCTCCCTTCTGTCTTTTCCGAGTCATTTGAAGCGCTGACTTGATACTTCTGGGACTTGACTACTGTGTCGACCTGAAGGAGGTCCAGTGTAATCTTGTATGTTCTGTGATCGTCTGGCTCTACCGTCATATTGAACTTGGTGGTCCCTTTCTGCAGCTGAAAGCAAGACAAAAAGTTCATCAATCGTATGAAATTCCTCTCTCACTTGCTAGCCCACCACGGCGACTGCATTTAAAATTTGGCGACTGATGTTAAGAATACGGCTTTGAATCAATCCCCAGTTAATGTGCGTAATCAACAGCTTTCGAGCGGTAAATGGTTACTTTTGAAATCAGCCTTTTGGATTTTTCACTGTAAACAGGCAGAAAATCAATCTTGAGCACAATCTCTTTCATCCATGCACTATAACAATACCCCTGGCACATACTGATGCGTTTTTATCCCTTACATGGTTGGTTTCTGCTGCTAAGTCTGCAATACATAACCACCCTCCTTCAAAATTGGTGTGATCTGATAGAAAATGACGAATATTGTGGCTGTAACGGCTTCATTCAGGCAACATATGAACAGGAATATATCTCAAAGTTGATAGAAACAGATTACACTAATCCAATGTTTTTCAAAAACATATAATTGCACAAAAATACTGAAGTTGTGGTATTTTAAAGCTGTGATCAACAGTTTTCGTGAGAGGAGCAAACCTGTTTCTGTGGATTTGGAGATTTAAACACAATATATCCATTGTAAGTTGATAATCAAGATGCAACGCATAAGGTAGTTTTCAGTCAAGTATACGCTAAACAGTTGACCCATATTAGGGCTTGACAAAACAATATAAGGCAAAATGTCGCTTATTTTCTAACAGTAGGCAGCCATGTGGAAGGAGGGTCTTCAACTATTGCAGACTTAGCAGCAAAAACCATACCATGCAAGTGGACATACTAACCATTCATGGACACTACAGAATTGAAAATAAATGTTTTAACCAAAGTCAAACAACCTGCCCCCCTCTCAGATAATCAACTCGTCCAGCCACCATTTGAACATCTGAGAGGGGGTAGGTGGTTTTTAGAATGAATATTTTACTTCTGAAAATTTTCAAAATAAATATTTTACTGCTAGTGAAGTAAAATAAAGTTATGATGTAAAACGGCAAAAAATAATGTTTGTTCCACAAAGTTGAAAATAACTATTTTAGCCAAAGTCAAAAGACCCAACCCCCTCTCAGATAATCAACTCGTCCTATGAAGAGGAATCATAACAAACATCACACCACTTCTTTTGACCAATCGGCGCTCTTCGTCGGACAAGTTGTAAATATTGTAGTACAAGTTGGCAGAGTCTAATTACTATGCTAACCATATTTGGGGGATGTGAGATGAGATATATTTTCAGTGTAGCCCATTCATAAATACACCCTGGAGTGTGAGAAATGAGAATACGGTATTTTGGTGAAAAAAGGGACGGCGTGCACCACCCTGTGAAAATCTACCCAACTTATACTTAGATTGCCATGATGAAAATATTGAAAATGAACACTTGCTTGTGTAAATGTGTATGCTTTTCTGATCATCTTTCTCACTTGACATAGCTGACGACAATCATTCATTTTTACTGTTGAGGTATAAAAGAATGAGAGGAGTCGAATTTCTAAAATTGATCAAAAATGACCCCGTGGAAAGCACACTTTAATCGGCAAAGTGTCCAAAATTGAATTACTTCTGTGTCACGTCATATTGCATAGTTGTGTTTAAAATTCAAACAAAATCAGATCATTGGTAAATGCACTAGCTTGTCCACAGACATAGATCTATACATACATTCATACAAACAAAACAAACACAACGCTTTAAAATTATTAAGCTACTGAAGCGGCGCAATGAGAATCGTTGATGCAAATATTGTAAGCACCTCGCAACAGGAACGGCAATAATCAATACACTGGTACACTTTCTGGAATGACCAGGCCTTAGTAGCTAGGTTTCTCAATCAATCTAGGGCTGCGGTCCATTTCCTACTGTAAAATTCGGAATTTGGGAAACATATTTGCTGGCTATAAATCTTGCTGACTACTGTATTCAATGTTGCGGTGTTACAGAAAAGAGGGAATTTTGCATATTAAAGTGAAATATTTCTAGAATTACAGCAATTAAAATGTATCTCAATGCTTGCTATCAGTTGCCAAGTAGCATACCATCAAAACGCTCAGCGATGTGGAAATACCCACACAAAAGGTACTGCAAATTTTGTTGAGCGCCCAATCCCCCCCTTCCAGGAATCCAACCCAACTGTATTGTAAAACTAGAAATGTTTGCGCATGATTTAATTTGTGAATGTCGGGGGTAAGTGCCAAAATGCAAACTTAAATAGTCAGCAAACATTAATAGCCTATGTAAAGTAGGTCCAGGATGGATAAAAATCATAAAATAAAATATTCTGAAATGATTTATAGATAAAAATCGCAAAAACCAATAGCCACGAAATATTCTAATTTTACAGTAAGTCTGATAACGATGCTGGAAAACCAATTCTTATGCCGCTGACTATGTTTTGGGTTTCGATTTAAACGCTTGTACATAAACAACTCAAAACAGACTTAACTATTACATACTAGATATGATATTGACGGTCTTACATTTTGTGATGAACACTGCCAATCGACACAGTAGGTGATGGTCATACTGTCGTAGTCGCCACTGACTTCTTCCCAATTAAGCTTCAGATGTTGACCCACAGTCTGGAAGCTGAGGCTGTTTGGAGTTGCTGGCAATGTTCTTGTCGTCACATTGAGTGGTCTTGTCTTGTTATATTTCCCTTCCACGTGGATTTCATAAGACACACCGGGCCTTAGTGCATCAAGTAGCATGGAGAGTTCTCGAATGTTCTCTCTAAATTTCCACACTGACTGCCCTTTGCGCTTAAAAGCCAGTATGTACCGATCATCACCAGGGTGGTCAGCCCACGACACAAGCATATTGATTGCTGTTATCCTTGAAACACTCACATCCCACAGTGGGTCGACATTTTTCTTTTTGTGTACTGTGAAATATTTTGTGGCTGTTCCCCGTGCATTTTTTAATGTGCACTCATACGCCCCAAAGTCATCTTCAGTATGAGGTGTGAAAGTGTACGTTCCGTTGTATCCATCACCAAGTATGTTATTATTCTCTACTTGCTTTTTATCTGCCTCTCGGTGTCTTGGTCCACATTCTGGTTCTACCCTTGGGTTTGCAAAATACTCAAATGTAAGCCTAGCCATATGATTGATTTCGACGAACACTTGAAATGGAATTAACACCGAGAAGAAGGGCGCATACACGACATCCACATCCACTTGGTTGCTGGCCTTGCTTCCCACTTCATTTACTGCATAGCAGACATACTGTCCCGCAGAAAGATAGTCCGTATGATTTACTATGTAGTGTTTGCTTCTTCCATGCATTTCCATATGTAGAGGACTTTCTTCATTCTTTGGTTCAAATAGCCATGTATAGTTATACTCATCAGGACAACCACCGGTCGCATCACAAGTTAGCTTAAGAGTGGCTTGAGAAAGTATGATTAACTCGCCTAAGATTTCAACTTTAGATGGAACATTTTGAACGTCAACCCTCAGCCACTGACTGGCATGGGTACCCGCTTTGTTTTTCGCCTCGCATTGATAATAACCTGAATCATCATATTCCGCAGCGCTCTTTTCGTATACACCACCACTTCTATCAACTGATGTCATATTATATATGGCACCGGTCAAGTCATTCTTGTTAATGAATTTCCTAAAATTCATCGCAAATTCATAATCATCAGGATCACCCCCCTTTGCATTACACTGTAACTTGAGCTTTTCCTTACAAGTTACTTTAAACGCTTGGCCTAGCGTTAGTTCAATCCCATTTGCATGGGTGATTACAACTTCAGCTGCTTTCTTAAATTGGCAAAATCGTCCTCCGATTCGGGGTGGGCAAGCACATTCAAAATTGTTAAACATATCTTTGCAAGTGCCATTATTTCGACACCAATTTTTAGATTTACAATCATCACGCAAATCTTCACACCCGACAGAGGTCTCAATGAAACCTTCTGGGCAAGAAAATCCTCTCACAGAAACAGTCATTGGTTTTTCATAGGCTTGTTTCAAATTGATTTTCACATCAGTAGGCTTAGCATTGGTAACGTAGGAGGGTATATTAAATACACAAAAACACTTTTCTTTTGATAATCTGGTGCAAATTTGGGGTGACAAACGACTGCTATTGAAATCCTCGAAAGTCACAGTGATATCGCAATCTTTGATACTCGCATCAATGATTAGAAACATCTTGTCATATGTCTTGGTCAGATTGAAAGTCCAGATTTTGCCACCTTCCTTTTTCATCCCTTGACTTAGCTTATTCCAATGGAGGACACAACTACTTAAACCTTCACTGTCTCCATGCCATATCCATCTTCCATCCAGATCATAACAGTCACCCACAGATCCAGGTCTATAGTCCATCCCGTCCGCACAGTACTCATTGAGCGTGCATTCGTTTTCCGATAAATTGTAATTAACTAAGGGCTTAAAAGTTTTGAGATGCTGAGCTTCCTCATCAGTTTCTGGAAAAAAACCGGCTGCGATCCGCATGGCATCCTATACGACCACAGTTCTCTTGAGACCTCACCACTATCATCAGCGTGGGGAGTGAAAGCAACAATCCAAAATGCATAGCAGACATTTTGCTGCTCCAAATATCGGGTTCCTTTTCCTTTATTGGTTTACAGCACCTGTTTTACTGGCTTTGAAACTTTTGATAAACTGGCATGTTTTCCACTACTGTCCGGTGTCTTCCAATCAGTGCACGCTGCAATGCAAGATATGATTGAAGTGATAATTTCAACATAAGGGACCATTCAGTATTTATGACAGGGTGGGGTAGGAGGATTTTCCGAAAATGCTTTGAAAAAATGCATAGCCCACCCTTAAATCTGAAACAATTGGTAACCCTCCCCCCCCCATCAATTTCATGTGATAGAAATTGATGACCCCCACCCCCACCCCACTTCCCCACCCCCAACAATTAACCAATCATTGTCAGTAAACTATTTGATGGATATCCAATCCCTCCATCAAAAGTGTGTGAAAAAAAAGCCCCCCCCCCCTCCCCCTCCCCTCCTAGCATAACTTTATCTTAAAATAGACTATTGCAGTGACATAATTTTATCTTAAAATAGAAAATACTTTTTAAATATGATGGCGAACATAAAATTTAGTCTTAATCATTGTATTTTATCTGAAAAAATTTCTCCGCTCAATTTTGAAGAATATGAGGGACCAGATTCAAAATATTCAAATTTATGATTTAGGTTTGTGGGCCTTTTTTATTTGTCTAAAACCCTTTAAAAATTTTTCACAGCTGAATAGATTTTAAAGGGGGCATGCCCCTCAAGTTTCGTAATTTCTGGATGTCACAAAACACTGGCCCTTTTGGCCAGTTTGGGCTCACATTGTCAACATTTCATGATAGGTTTGCGGAGGATTTTGTGTGAACTCAAGTTTTTCACAGATTCTGTATTTATTGATGTACATTATAATTATGTACTTGAACTTTTGCTTCATTGATGGTTGTGTATGTTATTTTTATACCAGACATCAGGATATGATTGATGCATCATATTTTTTCACGTGCATTTGACTCAGGTGGGGTGGCATCAATTTTCTTTACCAAGATTCAAGTGGGGGTCGCTAAAGTTTTTACATTTTTATGAAAGCATGATGTAACATTGAACGCTATGTTAAATATTAGAGAACACCAATGTCTCAATGTGATTAAAAAAATTATGCTTATAAATGTCATGGACCTACACCAGATAACTTCGTATAACATAATATATTTTTAAGGTTTTTCATTACACCAAAATGCCCAGGGGCAGGTCAATGGAATCTGCAGGGGCGAATGAGTCAATTAATTCCATAGTAAAATCGTCGCTTTTTTAAGCAGAATCAAATACTTTTCCCAAAATATATGGCTTTGAAATAGTGTTCAAAGCAGAAAATATATGTATTCTTAGATTTCAGAAGTAATTTCTATCTATTCGCGTGACCCCTAACCTCCACTAGAAAAATCAAATTACCCGCTTTAGACTATATCAGACCTTTGGCGCACGGGCTAGGTAGCCGGTATGCGTGCATTACAATTCACAGAGCATTGGGTGAAGTATAACAACTGTTTGCTATAGGCCTGACCACTTCACCACACAATAAGATTTTTAAGGGACCATAATCATTATCTTATTTGATGGATATCCATAATATAGAAACTGGAATACAGTAAATTTTATTGCAGAATCTCTAAAAAAAATATGGGTAAATTTTGAATAGATAACCCCCCCCCTCAAAAGTGTGTGAAAAAAATTGATACCCCCCCCTTCCAAACAATGTGACAAAAGTTCATGACCCACCCCCACCCATAAACTACTTCTACCCCACCCCGTCATAAACTGATTCAGATTAGTCCCTCGTCTGCCTAGGCCCTAGATCTAGTACTGTAGAAGTGATTCTTAATAACAACAGTGTCATATACCGCATTGTGAACTAACCGCCAGACGTGTGCCTCCTTAGACTAATTACCTAATATCCAAACACAAGTCAAATACAAATTAAACTAAAAACCGCACAGAACACAGTAATAAAAGTCGCAATTTCCAGATATGTTTTGAAACACTACAGTACTATATTGTACTGAATATTTAAAATCTGTGTATGTTGTCAGAATAACGTTCGAACGAACGTCGAACGTAGCGGGTGTAGCGTGGTGGAGTCCTTATGCGCGATTGAGTATAATTTGATTTGCTCACTTGTAATTGAGAATTATAGTTCTAGTTCTAGTTCAATATTCATTCACAAAAAAGACCCCGTTATCATGGTTATGGGGACTGGCCTCCTCTGATGAGGCAATGCGTGAATGATAGAGGCTGTGTGTTCTGCCTATGGTTTGGCAAATAGTCGACTCTTAAAGTAATAGTCTTAGAAGTGCATTGGATAACGGTATTATTGTGTTTTTATAATAGCAAGAGAATTTCATTCACAAAGCATTAATGTCCGTGTATTCTCAAGAAAACCCTCGCTTCCTTTTCTGTCTACGTGGGTTTAGACCGTAGGCACTTCTAAGACTATAATTCTCAATTACAAATGAGCAGATCAGATTTGGAAAAAACACACAACAGAAATATCACTTCACAAAATAAAATTGCATTGTTGTCGATGCATTTTCAATCCTGACATAAAATTATCATATGTTGTATTATATTTTATAAAAAACTGCATTACTGGTTATGGTATGCAGTTCGTAGAAGCAGCGAGTAAAGCAGGTCACAGCAATACACACGATATACGGATTTGAAGGTTGGAGAGAATAATAATATCTATCCACATATGTCATGAAGTGCTGGACTGAACCATTGCACACGCTTCGTTTGTAGGTTCTGGTTCAAGAATTTAAAAATCATCTGAGGTATGAAGGAATGTTGATAGTCGAATCGTCGTTGGTCTTTTTTCATAACGTAATATGGATTGTACTTTCCTTTTTGTACAGTAAATTTACATTTTCAAATACTATAGACTTGTGATTTAACTTGTTGTAATTCGGTAAAATAAATGTAAATATTTACAAATAACCAAATGCATCATTTGAAGATTACAGAGAGAACATAGTATTTTAGGATATAAAATCTAATCATTATGCACTCAGATGACGTATTCTTGTTGAAGTACAATTCGTGACAGTTCTTACATTTGTGTGGTGTTCTCAATAACCCGTAACCTTCATAACGGTGCTTATTGTATTCTGCACCTGATATTTTTATTTTGTGTATTAAATTGACTGTACATAAATTCTATCAAATGAATAAAATACAAGCTTTAAAGCATCAGCAATTTTTGTTTGGTAAACATTATAGTGTATCATTATATCAGCATATTAGGTGTGTAGTGATTATTTTTTTTTTATTTTTATTTTTGCATTTTGTAGTTTCTGCTTTCCCCATTAGATATAGAGTGGTAAAGTCACATAATGAAATGATGATATCACATATTCACTGGTTTATTAAATATACTGCATTTACATGTACTATCATATGTCTAAAGTTCAAGCTTCTAAATACTACATCTGGAAGTTACAAAAAGATTACTGTGCAAAAATATAAATATTTACAACTTTTAGTATGTACACAGCATAAATGTTCATAAATTATTGTCTTTAATTATTTTTCACCATTTCATCGTTTGCTTCCTTTGATTTCATTCCTCCTCTTGTAATCCCAATATCTGAAAGAGAACAAATATCTAAACAATCAAACTGAATATGTATTTGTTTTTGTATTTTATTTTGATGCAAATGATGTTACACAGTTTCATCATAACTAATATAATGTGAACAACTGATTAGGAATCATTGTCACGCCAACACATTAACTTTCATGACATTATCAAAGCACGTTTATAAATGTAAGAAAACAATTACCAAACAGGATAAATATAAAACAAAACAAATGATTTCCTTCTAAATAGCAGAAGAGGCTAGCTACCCTAATAATCGTACCGCTGGCTCTGGAAATGATTTACACTTTTCGCACACCCCATTAAATATATACCCAATGACCTCTTATTTTTTTTAAAAAAAATATTTGTATCAGACTAAAAGTCCATATTACACAAAATCTAACGTATAAAAAGAAGTCAATAATAAAATTATCGCATCACAGTACATATAACAGATTAGAATATCATACATACAACTATATTAAACTGTGCTACATCTACAGCACAAAACGAAAAAGACTGTCCTGACGCACGAAAAAGACTGTCCTGACGAACAAAAAAGACTGTCCTGACGCACGAAAAAGACTGTCCTGACTTACCTGCCCGCACTAGGCCGTTATGTACTTCTCGCCGCTGCCGCCGCCGCCCCGTTTGGGGGTGAGGACGCAGATGATGACGACGATGACAATGACCAGCAGGAGGATGAGCGCGCCCATCCCGATCATGGCCACGTACTCGAGCGGCATGCCGAGGATGTCCTCCGCGTACTGCTCGAAGGCTGCAAACAGGCGCTGAGCAGAGGTCAAAGGGGCGGGGTGTGGCACGAAGAGAGGTCAGTGGGCGTGGGGCTTCATAAGGATAGAGGTCAGGTCTTCACATCAAATAGTTGTGCCCCCCACACCCCCAACCCACCCCGAAAGGTGAGGTCATCACATCACCCAACCAAAGGTTAGGTCGTCACATTACTTTACTAATTATTGAACTGATCTTTAACACACACAAAAATGTAAGTTTGTGTTGTCGGTATATTCATAGGCAGGCAGGGCCAGTTCTGGGGATGATTGGGGCCCCCCCCCTTTTTCCCCACCAAAATACTTCATTTTCATAGGGTTGTTCATGAAATCCCTTAAGTGCGCCCCCCCCCTTTTCCAAAAACCTGGATCTGCCTATGATATTTCTAAAACCCTCCCCCAACAACCCGTAACTCGGGAGTTACTCCAACAAATATGGAGGCATAGTGCGATGATTCAAATGTTTATCTGTTGATTGTTAGAAAATATCTGTTGCTTAACGTTATTAATAGGTATGCATTGACAGAAAGCATGTACATTTAAATTGTAGGATGAAGGACACATGTCAAATTAACTAACCAATGAGTTCATGAATATGGGGTCTATTTATATTGTACACATAGAACTTCTTACATGTTGCCGGTAACTGCTGGCTGGCAGATACAAGTTTTCAGAAAAAGTGGGTACTTTTAAAGGGATCTCATGGGTTTTGAATGCGCAATCGGACTATGAAAATAAGATATTTTGGTAGGAAAAGCGGGGAGAGGGGAGCCCCTCCCCTGTGTCTGCCTATGACTGCAATAAAAATGCACTTACTGTCCATGTTGGTCACATTTCTGTTGGTAGGTAGAAGGTCAAGGCTGCTTCCCTCTGCAAAATACAAATTTTGAGGAGTTGTACCACCACTTAATTAAATGAGACCATTTGAGGACAGGCCTGCAGATGGTTTTAATAGAGAAGTTCTAACAAAAGCTAAAAAATCCCGATCGATTCGGTATTGATATTCGGAACTGTGTGACCTTAGCTTAAAATATGACGCAACAGACATCGATGGTTTCATATATAGTATGCGCAATTTCATTAGCTAATTTGGCACCTGGACTGTCGAACCCCCGAGGGCAACAGGTAAGTAGTCATAGGAGTCAGCACATATACATCTGAATGGGTTATATAACTATTGGCGGCTAACTTGTAGTATTTTGGAGGAAATAGTTTGCTTTTTCCATTAGTTCAACCTTGAATCGTGAATAAAGATCTTCTCTTTAAGTATGTACAAGTAGCCAACATGGAAACATGTTCGTCGTATATATAATAATAGTAGCTATGCAATACATGCGTATTCTTTTTTTTGTAAGGGAGCACGCATAAATTACTTCCCAGAGGGGGTCGGCCATTTGGTGTGGGGGGGGGATGCGGGGGTTGCTCAGTTTTACATAGTGTCCAAGCGGGGGTCATTCAATTTCAAATGTTACAAAAAAGGGGGGTCACTCGATTTTATGTCCGACACATTGAGATTTTACGCACTTTTGGCGCGAATTGAGAAAACTGCAAGTATTTCAACTCGAGATTTCAACAGGAATGACGTAACAATATGTTTCATACCAAAACCAATTTATTCTTTTTAATGCAAGAATACATGCTACTCAATATCACTGTCTGGATCAGACTCAGCATTTGCAATGTAGTTTATTGATTACACTAAGTTCGACGCACTTTTATTGTGCAATTCGGTTGGGGGGGTGTCACTCAATTTATAAGTTTTTTTCAAGGGGGGGGGGGGGTCACTCAGTTTTTTTCATTTTCGGAAATGGGGGGTCACTGAATTTTTCAAAGTTGGTTAAACCAAATGGCCGACCCCCATGGGAAGTAATTAATGTGCGCATCCTAAGTTAAACTGTTTGTAATGTCTTAA
>CM032659.1:34857053-34872330 GCA_019095985.1 Streblospio benedicti | reverse complement strand
CCCCAAACACAACGTTTATTCACAGCAATAAAAGTGTGACACTCCCACCTGTTGAACTCTATGATAAATCTCCCTCTAATAACACGATCTTAGAAATTGGTCTTTTAAGTTCAGTAGATCTGGTTTTCACATTTACAGTTCTCACAAGACTATCCTGGCTTTTTTTAACACTAGTAATTATACCCATTGGCCAAACACCCCGTGGGGTGGACTCCTCCACTAGCAGAACCAAGTCATTTTCTTTCACATTTCTCTTTACTTCATTCCGTTTCGAGGTTTTTTGTAATAAACAAACATTCTCTTGTCCACCTGTACAAAAAAAATATGTTTCATGTATTTGTTTTTCATTAATCTTTTTAGTTATAATATTTCCATCACTTAATACATGACATCGTTAGGGAAAAAGAAATTCACGCGGTGGTGTGGATATAGGCCTCATTTTACATGATAACTTATGCTTTGTCATCAATTGCAAGTCAATTCTTACAGGTGTTGTGGTCAGATATAGTTCGTGTCAATTCCTACATATAACCTTCATAAAGAAACCACCTCTCCAAACCAGTCCCCTGTGTGACAGGTTACCTGGCATATTTGCACACGTTTCTGCCTTATCCACGAAAGAGGCCGGCCTAGTTACTGACCGTGTGTGATGAGTGACTCATTGAGCCCCGCTCATTACAAACTCATTAACGTGTCCATGTGGCACGGCGGTAATTCCTGGTCTCAGTCTGTTGCTGAAGGAGGCAGAGACAGGCTGGGTCATACTGCTGCTGCTGCTGTGCCGCAGTATAAAAGGGGCCAAGTTGCAACATGCATTTTGCTCGCAGTATGCAACCATCCTTTTTGCAAAAGTTGGCCTCTTTTTCTTTACACTAAGGACCTTTCACATCGTCTCTGGGGACTGGCCAATTGTAAACTCGTCACCGTTATGCAAATGTGTCGCCGGTGACATAAGTCATTGGGGAACAAATACTGCCCTCTGAGTGGTTCTCTAAGTCACCGTAGCACAGTTACAGTTCAACCTCCTTTTAAAGACGTTGCCAAATCAAGGCAAAACGTTCCTTTTAGGATCATTATTTAAACACACACTTTTATTTCATGTACGAGAATGTGAATGATCAGGAAAATATATTAGTAGGAAATATGTATAGAGGAAATATTGAGATGTCCAGTAACAGAGGTAGCGCAAATGATGACACAAGGCTCCTTCCAAGTCGCTGTAATCCAGCTAAAGTGAACCTCGGGTACAGCTCAGCTGTTTAATATTAATCCCACCAATATGAATCTAATATGAAGCTGAAAAACCTTTGGTATTATCATAGACCAGGACCTTGGCGAGGTGGTTATTTGTTCAATATGAGATAGAAAATCCCTAGAGCCACAAGAAATAAAGTGTGCCAGTGCTGAACACGTAGATAGTAAGCAGTACAGTGAAACTTGTCATTCTGATCGTGCATGTGATTTGAACATAAAATTGTGATATGGAGACTATGTGTCATGCACATGAGATTACAAGGAAGCTATATGTGGTTTAAAATGCGACTACCGTTGATGCAGTCACAGACAAAATTCGTTTTTTTTTTATAAACACAAAATTGTAATTATCAAACTATGGTCAAGCAACTGAATATATACAGATATATTGTAAATATATAGTTTTAGTATGTTTTTAAGTTTTTCCAAAACATAATACTAATGTATATGATCAAAGTGTTCCCATGAAGTCTGTCAATCATATATATGCCTAAAATACATGCGAGTTTCTAGCCCTATAACTATGGCATTGAAACGCTAAACAAGATATTTAAAAATTCTAATCACAATGTCCCAAAAACCAAGTATCAAATTTTCAAGACTAGAAGCCCGCCTTCCTTAACGCTAAACACTAAGAACGCTAAACACTACTTCGCCTATCAGAATCAACACCAAGTGGCTGCATACAATAATTATTACATTATTGACATTTTTAGACAGCCATTGAGGTAGTCTCTATCATTACCTCATGCTACGCCACCACAGGGTCTGGTTGATTGAGACTAACTGATTTGTAGACACTTAGGAAAGAAAAAAACCCACTACACTAGTGTATCATGGTGGGTTTCACGTCTTTCCCATTCACACAGCCTTCAAAGACCGATGTTCAATAAGCAGTAAGCCAGAATTGATGAGGATGTGTATTACTATTTTGATAGGTAAAGTGGTGTATTGAGACCACACGAAACCAGTCCAGAGAGGTTGTTCAAAAACATCAGTCAGTAGGTACCGGGTACATGTTGACAATTCTAAAATCTAATTTTTGAACTCATTGGCGAGTTTGACAAATGTTCAATGTGGCTGTTATGGCCGCCTCACCTATATTCACTAATTCGAACAATGTTGACAAAGACGCATAATTGAGGCCTTGCAAGAATGACCAACGTAATTTACACATCAAACGTTCATACGCACGACAAAGACCCAAGGTCGCGAGTTCAGTCCCCGGCTGATCCCGCGTGACCAATGACAAAGCCGCTCACCTTGGCTGCCACTTCCTCTTTCCTCTCCCCACCGCGACATGACAGTCAGTGTCACAGTCCTAGGTGTTCAGCAACTACAGTACAACCTTTATATCCAGACCATCCGTGGACTGGCCTCGGGTGGGGGGCAAAAAAGTGGTCTAGGAAAAGAGAAGTGGTCTCTAAAAAAATAAGGAGGTTCATCTAAGAAAAAAGAATTAGGTCAAAATCCGAAAAAGTAATTCATGAAAACCGCAAGAAAAGGTCGATGCCTAACAGAGAAGCAGAGAGGTGGTCTCTTTATTGAGGTGGTCGCAAGGTTGTCGCAATAGAGGGGTTGCCCTGTACACTGTGAGCGGCGTCCGAGGCGTCAGACCGACACGGCTAAGCCGCCGCCAATGGCGCCGCGGCCTTGAGCGATGATTGGCTCATTACCACGTGATGTGTGGTGCTCGTAATGACCATATAATGACCGCAATGGTCAATACCAGCAACAGGGTAAAAGGCAATGAGTGGCGTATATAACTATCTACAGGTACTATCTACATGTTTAAATGTAATTTTTGATTAATGTGTTGGACGTTTTAATGGCTATGTCAAAAGTGGTCAGAAGAATATTCAACACAGACATGGGACTGTCAATAAAACAAGAACAAGATCAACAAGAAAAAGACCATTCATAGAAAGATGCTTCACCGTTAGATCCAGTTTTACAAAGGACGGGCGGCTTTGTTTTAAGGCATACCATGAGTTTCGTATAAGTCATGGATGGTGGATATACCAAAAGGCCCATCTAAATGTGAGATGTTGGTGGGAAAGGGGGTTGTTCGGGGTGCACTACCATAATTATCTCTATGCGAATAACAATTGGTGTAATCAGAGCTGCAAGTAGAGAGTATAGCAACAAAAATAAAAGGTGAACAGATATGAAACCATCCATTGCAACAAGTGAACTAGAATGAACCATCCCTTGCAACATGAAGATAAAACTGTCTATTTTACCCTTCTTCCATTTACAAATAGAGTGCGTGGGATGGAGGCATCCTGTTGCGTCAATTCCGCCTTGTCAAAGCCAATTCCGACTCTCACTAACAAGTTCTCCGTGTGTCACTTATTGAAATGTAACGGAATGTACAGACCGTGTAGCATTTAACCCTGTCAATCAAAAATTTGCAGAACTATCACTGGTAAATATGTTGCACCTGTCAGCACTTTCTCCACTTTGCATACCAGTTTGCTGAGTCATTTATCGATGCCACAGTCAAAATACACAAACGATCAAGTTACTCGTCTTATCTTTTTGTTCTTTTTGTTCGTTTTATATGCATATATATCTCATTTAAACTACATGCACCACTACAGTACATTGCATTACTTGCTGAGGCTAGCAACAGTTAACCGGGAATACGGCCCCACCAATAAGTGCCTGTCATAATAAACACACATCAGCAATTTGTCCCTATCTCCCTAAAACACTATTTGCTCTGATTGGGTCGTAAAAAACAGTCAGAGGCGTCACTTTCCATTTGTCTGCTGCTGGGGCTACGGGAGTCTCATTCAGAGTGCGCATTTCACATCTACCCGCAGGTTAAGGTGTCTATTTCTGCTGGAAATATTTTGATGATCTGAGGTCATGGAGGGCATGCTTATGTTAAACTCATAACTGTAAAAAGTGTTGCTGGTTCCTATCCGTCTAACTATTCGTGTTTCTGACAGAGACGTTGCACTGTATCATCTGTCTCCGTAACAGCTGTATATCAGTGTCTCTAAAAGTGCAGTGCTACTGTAACTCTTATAATTCATTATGGTTGTGTCTCTAAACGTGATGTACTACTGTATATATGGTACCTTTTTAACATGTGTATATTTGACACTTTGATTGATTAGACATGGCTTCTCTGATGATTTGTTGAGAACATGTATCTCGGTTAGGTACACAAACCAGGTCATACTAAACCTAAAGCCTTTTTTTTGTTCTTTCAGATAGAAATACTAAAAGACAAACTATCCTTAAGTACTGAATAACTGCTGTTGCTCAGACTATCAACTTAACAAACACAACTTACAACAGGTTTACAGAACCTTTGATAAAAGCCAGCCTCTGTGAGGTGTTAACAGATGCACAGGAGGTTTTAGAACAAAAACTACAATTACACGTTCCTTCACACATGGTACACTTGGTACTTTGCCCGGGACAGGTAAAACTAATTAATGACACAATGAATCCATTTTAATTCTAGCCGATTAGTTAGACAAGGTGGAAATGACATGGTACTCTGTGCTCAAGACTCTGTAAACCTTGATAGAGTTTTTTTTTGTTTATTTTAGTTTGATATATTGTCCATATTACCAGCACTTGAGAATAAATGATCAAGTTGTGTTGTTTATTAGAGATATGATAATTGTAATTCAAACGGATCATCTACACGAACGCACCAATCTAAGAAGTCATGTATATTCAAAGTCAGGTTAAACGTGAATGTACACCCAACTTTTCACACAAAAATATTCATTTGTCCCTCCAATGACACAATCGTCCCAAAATCATACATCTGCTATTTGAATACGTAGCAAAACATGTGTTTTGACAATGGATAATCTGTACCAATTTGCAAAGTCAAGAATGTATTGGAGTTTGACTTTCTGCAAACACTGCTGAAAGCTTTCAAGACAGGAACGTTGTAAAGTCACGTTTTGCATTGAAGGTAATAACATGTGTTATAAATCACTGGCAGTGCACTAGCTTGAAGAAGGAGCGGGGAGGGGGGGGCACTCATAAGTAAACCAAATACACACACAAAAGAGAAACATTATACTCTGCAACATGTATATGCAACAGCATAAGAACGTGCCAGCTATACAGAACAGAGCTGATTACATACTCTGATATCCTCAAGTATCACCACTCCTGTGTCCAGTACCTGTCGGTCTCTCCTTTAACATCCAGCCCTAGCACGCTCTAATCTAGAGTAGGGAATTCAATTTTAACCACCGCTATAATGAGACTGTTTCTAAATGTAAAAGACAAACTGGCATAGATAGATTTTCCTTCATTTTCAATTAAAGAGAACATTAGGTCCAGTATTGAGACCCGTTGAGTCATGCCCTTTATACAGAGGTTGCAATGTACGTGTATAATCTCTTAATATGTGGTTGTCTGTTTGATGGCCTACACCCAAGATACACAGAAGATACACCTACACAGAAGACATGTTCACAATTCATCACCATGGATAGCATGTATCTCTACAATTTATTCATTTACAAAAAAGGAAGATTAGAAGACAGTATTGTGCCAGATAGTTTTAGTTATATTTATCCATGACAACTTGTTTTGGATCTAAACCAAAACATGATGCAGCATTTGGGGACGTGTCATTGAGAGATCGATACAATCGCGTTTGTGGCAGTGGTTAAGGAGTTAACACCGTTTGGAAGGCTGTGGGTTCGATTTCCGTTTGACTCAGATGGTGGGTTTTGAGGAAACTCAACTTTAGATAGTTGAATACGACTCGCTGGTACCTAAATGTTGTAGAGGATCGTGCTGAAAGATTGTGTGAGTGCTCAGCATTGTGCACTGAATGCGCTGCCGATGCAAGTATTTGATAAACACCTGATAAATGATCAATTGATGATCAACAAGTGTGCCAATCAATAAACTGGTGCGAACAAGCCCAGAGTTCCAACTCTAAACCACCAAATTAACGTCAAACTCTGTAAAGAGAAAGGAGCTACATCACGGATTATGTTGCCAACACGGCTGTTTATAAAACTCCTCTGACATAAGCAAACGAGAAAAGTATCTTATCAAAAACCTGTCCTAGATCCGATTGCGTATTGAATGAGTCTAGAGTCTAGATTTAGAAGCTGGTTATCTACAAGAGAGTTTTACCACCGTTCCACTTCTTGCCCGTTGAAATGGCATTGGATTTTTCAGGTTCACTTAGAGATATTGTTAGAGAATTATCTCAAAAGTGTGTTTATATATTTTAGTGAACTTTGGTAAACTTTATCTCTGAGAGAAAGTGTGATGAAAATGGATGTTTATTTCATGAACTCTATAGCCATGTAGTAAACCTTTTATGAAATGGACTTTTACCATAGGAGTGTATGGATTTCGTCTGAGAAATGTGTTTTGAAGATAAGGTGGAGATTCCAATTATCCACAAGATCTTGAAAGCACCAGTAGACCTATTATATTTACATTTTTTGACTTGGTATTATATATCATGTATAATTTCTCCGCTGCTTGGGATATATTTGTCTCACAACCTTGGGGTAACTTCAGCTATCCAGTCTCCCATATAGCCATGTAGTAACATCCTCATTATGTACTACACTCATATATAAAATGTGGACATAAAATCTGTGGTTCATCTTATAAATTGCTTCCATTGAAGATCACTTGAATGGTATTTGTTCCATAGATCTCTTTATTTCACAATTACTACGCTGTTGTGAATTTTTCTTTGATCTAAAACTTCACTCATTAATACAGTGGAAACTTCAATCAAGATCAACTGTACACAGAAACCACCAAATTAATGAGACCATATTTTCCCCCAGTACCAGGCATTAATTTACGAACCCAAACGGACCTCCATAAATAGATCATATCTCTGATAAGACTCCTCGATGGCGGCACGCAGATGTGAAAATATATATATTATAAGCAGTTGTGGCTCGCTAGATATTGCATACAGCGAACATATTACACAAACAAAAAATATTTGTACAAGATTATCAAAAAAACAAGTTATGATAGTGACGCATAACAAATACGGTACAAGTATTCATAAACAGTACGCTACTGTGCTAATTTTCTGGTATGTAATAAAGTCTAAAGTAATTTTGAAATGGCCAAGCAACTAGCATAAATTAATTTTTAAGAGGACAAACAATGTTGCTTCTAATAGATCAAGATGTTTTTTTTTATCTGTAACCTAATTCCAACACGGCCATGGCTACCCGTGGACCTTATATATGATGTATTAGGGAAAAAATAGATGTGAATAAGTAGAAAATAGAGACATTAGTTTAAGTCAATGTTAAATTTTTTAATGAGATTTGAACTTGTGATTACGTATTTTTTATGTACAAGTATACTTGTACTTTGGTTCACTTTGTCCTATTACAGTATAATGTATTTGTCATTTACTTCAAGTATTGATAAAAGATAAGGTTCTATTTATGGATTGTTAATCTTTGCTGGAAAATTCTGCTGAAGTATTTTTATAAAATTTCCACATTCTTAAAAACCGCGAAATTAAATAGCCGTGAAATAATTTATGGATCAAAACCGCAAAATTAAATAGCCGTGAATATTTCTAGTTTTACAGTATAGTTCACACAACAGCATAAAACATCTATTTTGTTTATTTTTTATTTAACTATAAAACTCTTTCTTTATTATCAAAAACAGTATACAAGTGAAACATAATGCATTATTTTGAATTGAACACTTGGACGGAACCATTCAAATATTTCAACAATTTGATGATGAAAAATGCACGATAATGACATCATATACGACAAAATATGTTGATTACAAATTTTTGTCACCAGCAAGACAAAGGTTTTCACATAATCTAATAAGACAATATTATACAAAAATACACATAATTTTATGTAATTCAGCATTTACGAATGTTAAATTTTGGACGAGGTAACAAATTGGTGGCAAAATTTCACACACTGATCGTCTCACAGATTACATTGAGAGCGCCAATTATCAACCATCGTGTAAAAACGTCACACCCATTCTATTAAATATAACATTATAATAGTACTTATAATTTTCAATAGAAACAGCATGCACTTCTGCAAACCACTCAACTAGAGTTTAAACACAATGATCGTTAATTTTCACTCACAGCAACCTCTGCCACTGTCTAGTAATATCTACTTTAGTATCGCTGGTATGGATGATATGCCTTCTGATATCCTTTCTGATATCCCTGGCCACCTTGCTGGCCGTACCACCCGTTGTAATCGTAGCCCTGGTTTCCCCAGCCTTGGTTGCCATATCCTTGGCCATAATAGTCATAGCTGCCATAGCCGTCGTTGTTATAATAGTATGCAGGGCCATTTCCGTAAGCCCCTTGGCCATAGCCGGCGCCCCCGTAGCCGCCACGACCGCCCCGGCCGCCTCCGATGCCACGCCCGCCACCACGCCCGCCTTGCATGGGCATCGCCTTCTTTACGTCGACTTCTTTGCCACCAACATTGTGCTTATTTCGCTGGGCAGCTTTATCGCAAGCGTCTTCGTCCTCGAACGTGACGAAGCAAAAAGCACGGCGCTGGTTCTTGACTTTGTCGTATGGCATGTCCATTTTCTCGATTTTGCCGTACTGCTCAAAATACTTGCGAACTTCATCCTCGCTTGTACTGGGATCCACGCCGCCAACAAAGATTTTCGTGATGGGTTCGCGTCCCCCACGAGCTTGAGCCTTCTTTGGCTGAATATCACGGCCATCCAAAGTGTGGGTGCCTTGTGAGAGCACTTTATCGATAGACTTGGCGTCGCTGAATTGGACAAAGCCGAATCCTCTTGATCGGCCGGTTTCTTGGTCCATTTTGATGGTGCAATCGATGATTCCACCAAATAGTTGGAAGTATTCCCTCAAATCTTTGACCGATGTGTTCCAGCTGAGACCTCCAACAAAGATCTTGTTGGAGTCATCACCTTTTCCATTGGCTTTCGCTCCATTAGCTTCGTAATCGTAATCAGACATGCTTTTTCGATGTTTCTCCTACGGCGTGGTCGAACAAAGTGCCAATATCTATAGTCAGCTGTGCTACATAAATAAGATTTGGGCTGTTACAAGTCTTAATTTACTTTTTTTGTTGTTGAAATCCACTATTCAAAACTTTCGGTCTTTTTAACTAAGAATAAGTGTAACTAAAATACTCGCTAGATATAGTAAATTATTAGTACTAATTACAGATTAAATGCGTTATTGTTATATTATAAATTTTGATCATAACGACCTCACACCATCTAACTAACTTCTACGATCTGACGGCACTCACTCGGAACTACTCGGAATGTTTCGGAGCTCAACAGACCGGTTGTGAGAACAGCGGAAACATACGAGGATTACCGAATGGACGGCACTGGATCTTTTGTAGTAATAAAAACTTACTGATGTCAAAGATCATTTGCGTCTTGTTGGTATCGCATTATTAACATTGACGGCGTTTTTAATATGCTATTGATGCTTTGTTTGATCAGTTGGTATGTATCTTACTGTGTTTGCATTCACATAAATCAACAATGTGCTAAATCAGCTATCATAATATTGAATGATTATGCATTTTATAGCTTGTGTATGAAAATGTAGATAACGCCCGATTGACAACGGTAAAAACGGACATATTAGTACAAAAACACGAGGTGTAAATACATGGGGGCAGACTTTTGTTCTATTTTTTTCTATTCCATGTAAATATCCATAGCTTCTACTCATAAAACAATCAAGTACCCCAGACTGTTTTTGTTTCGTTGTTTTTTTAAAAAAAAATAAACGTAGTCTTCTATACTGGTAATATTATTTGAAAGATTTATTATGTATATGTGGTATTTATTAATATTTTATTTGATTCAAAATGTGATGTAAAAGTTTAAATAACGTATTAGTGAATCTGTGTTATGTTGTAATTCAATTACTGGAGCGACACAATAAGATATTTTTTACAGTCCCATGAATTAGCATCAACAACGGAATTCAAACAAACCTCCTCTAAGAGGTTCCCTCTCCAAGAAGATCAGTACTTGTCCGTTTTCAATTGGATATGCGTAACACATTGACTTTTTGTGGCTCGTTGTTGGTGCAACGAACCTATCACACATAAACAGATTACTTATTTTTGCATTTAATCGTAAGGTAATTCGGTGTAAAGAGGCCTAACGTTTTATTACCTGTTTTGTTACAAAAATAAAAGTTGTGATTCTTAAAATACATTCTTTTCTTAAAATTGCTTCTTCAAAAGTATTGTTTTTTTAACCTTAGTGTAATATAGGTAGAAATATCTGATAGATATAGTAAAATTACAAGTGCTATTTCTAAATCAAATGCCATAGTTGTAGATTCTAAATTTTAATCATAACGACCTCAGACCATCTTACTAAGTTCTGCGATCTGACTACAGGATCTTATGTAATATTTTATATATCCTTTGCGTCTGGTTATGTATTGGTATCGCCATATTAAAATTGATGCGATGTTTCATATGTTATTGATGTCTTGTTAAATTAATTGATATCTATCACCAATGAACTAAATCAGCTAGCATTATATTGAATGCTAAGGGGCAGACCATTGCAAATTGGGGGGTGAGGGGTGGGGGGGGGGGGCGGCGTGACCTTGTTTTCAAAATAAATTGTTTGTTTCCGTTTATGTTGTGAAAAAAAATGTTTGATTTTAATGAGGATTGGAAAAAAAATGTTTGTCTCCTTTGTATTAAAAAAATAAATTGTTGCATAACGGGTTGATTGTTACGCACTTTTGTCGTGAATTCTGAAAATCTGAGATAAATATCATGTACATCTTTGTTCAAAGTATATTTAATAACATAACCATTTTTCTTCTCTTTGTCTTATCAATGAAACAATTTAGGAATTTTTGGACCAAGGACATCTGCAATTTAAGATGTTTAAAGGCAATTACATTTGAAGAATAAAACATCAGTTAAATGAAAGTCTTTATTAACACTTAAAATATAATATGCATACAGTGCTACCAACTGGGCTAATGATCTCTATTCTGATCGTTTGCAATTTCGAAAAAGAGCATGAAGTAAGGGGACTGGAAATGATGAATTACTAGAAGAAGTCATGAAATTCCTCATTGTATCAAATGATACAAAAACAATTTGTACTTATGAACATCAAAGAAGACTATGAGCAATTTGTTGAAGGAGGTTCATTTCTAAAACGCGAGAAAATGAGACTGAATGTCTTATCTGAAAGATTAAGAGCTCCAATGCAGTCAAATATTCCAAGTGAAATCTTAGAAAACATTCATGAGTGCAAGCAGACAGCTGATCAACTTCTAGCATGTTTGGAGAAGCTTGATGAACACCAAGATGCTGATGAAATTTTAGGGAAATATTTGACACTTGAAATTTGTGCAAAGAAGGTTTCATCATCTCTTACTGAAGTTGTTCCAAGACATAGACCGATAGATATCCAAACATCAGATGCTGGGCCAGGCGTTGGAACAAGCGAGGAAATAGTAAGACTGCGCTTGACTGAGCAGTTCTTACTATTTGCCCCCCCGTGATAAAAGACCTCGAAATGCAGGCTAGGTTTCATTTTGCCCCCCATGATAGCAAGACCCACAAAGTCGAGCAGGTGTGGTATGAAATAGTGACTCCCCATTTTAATGATCCCGGGGTCATTATCTCATAGCTCAGGCCATGATATTTTGACTCCCGGGTCATTTAATATCTCATAGAAATTTTCCATAATATAGTGACTCCCCTCATGAGTGACTCCCCTAGATTTTTGTACTTATTTGATAATTTCTTTTATTTTTTTTTCATTTAATATCAATGTATACATTTATTAAATGAGTGAACATGAGCAAGAATTGATATATTTTGATTGGTTTTAAGGTTCTAAAATAGACAATTTTTAATGAAATCATAAAACTAACATTAATGATACCTTTTCTTTCTTATAATAGTTAATATAAGTTAAATGATTTATTGTTAAATTCTACTCATTAGATTACTCATTCAAAAAAATGTAATCACTTGTGAAACTGTTTGATTTGGTTTAATCATTTAAAGTTAATCCTTTGTTATGGAGATCATAGAAAATTATGAGAAGTTTAATCACTTTGACTTAATCACTGCTGAGAAGTAAATAAGTTTGAAAGGTAATTTTGTTAGCAGAATACCAATGTATAAAATTCAAGTTATAATCAGTTTCGTTTTGATTGCAATTATGCATAGAATACCCTTATAAAAAGTGATATCTAGTAGAAGCCATAATGATTATAACTTACCTTTCAACTTATTATTACCATGACATTATGACTCCCTACTTCATTTATGTATCTGTGATCTATGATGTGATTTCCATGGGAGTCATCTTATCATGACCATGATATTGTGACTCCCCTTGTCAAAATGTATAGAGTCAACTGTTTTGTTCAAAGTATTATGTTTTTATGTTTTATGTTATTATAAACATGATATAATGACTCCCTATGCTACTTTTGTAAGAATTCATGTATGTATCTATGATGTGATTTCCATGGGAGTCAACCTTTCATGTTTATGTTTTATGCCCCAAAATGACAAAATTCATATAGTCATAATTGACACTAAATCTAGTCTAAAATTCAACTTAAACTAATAATAACATAATATTGACAACAATTATCAAATACATGCAACAAAATAATTATAACAATCAAATTAATAAGTTTTGATAGGGGGAGTCACTATCTCATGAGGGGGGTCACTATATCATGGCCACCAGCCATGATATAATGACCCCGGGGTCATTATCTCATGGGGGTCAATATATCATCTCACCCAGGTCATGAGTGCACTCAATGAAGCGGCGGGAGATGGAAGATTTGTTGATATCCCTGACTGCTCCATTGCTGCGACACACGAGGAGATTCTACAAATGACTAGAGATGAGATAAAGAAACTTGAAGATGACCAAGAGAAGAAAGCAGCGTTTGAGTGTGCTGAAAGGGTAGCACAGAGATTTGAGGGGGCAAGATGCATGAATACCTATGTACATTCAAAGGTACCAGATCCTTTGCATTTTTTCTTTGATGAGACTTACTTGAATGCATGTCACAACAATTCAAAGTCTAAAGCAAAGCTTGCAAAGACACAAGGAAAACATTATTATTTATTTTTGAAGAACCAGTTTGACTTGTACTACATCAAGTATGATAACGGCATAGAAGCAGTAAGATCCATGGAAAGAGTGCCACCACCAGTGCCAGATCTCTCTACTAGAGATGATTCTGGTAAGTGGCACTATCATACACCTGAAAGGCTACCAGAAAACTACAAAGATGTTGAACAGAGCTCAAATGATGACTTTTGTCCAAGAGTCCAATTGAAAAAACTAATGCAAGATATTGGGACCCCAAAATTGAAAACAGAAGTAAAAGATGATGGGACTATTGAAATTAAAGACAGCAATTCAACTCATCAGAAAATGAAAGAACAATTACCCACTTTCATCGCAAGTTATACTGGATCTGACTTGACAGCTATTGTAGAAAAAGAAGCAGATATTTAAGTTCTGATGAAAATGCTCAAGCAAGATAAGAAAAAATCTGATTCTGCAGAAGTGGTACAAAAATTATTTTAGATGTGCGACATAATCGAAAAACATCTACACAGTGTTATGCTTTTCGCAACATCATTTATTCAAAAATTACTTTTGTATACATATATAATGATGTTTAATGTACACTAACATAAAAATTTAAGTAAGCTAAATTCATTATTTGAACTGCAGCAGGTCCTCTCATTATTCTTAGTATTTGTGTTGTGCCATCTTAACTGCTGTACAAAATAAGTGCCAAAGATTTTTAAAAAAATTCAAGTTTATTTAATTTTGCTGAGCGCTTTCAAACATGAAGTTCCTCATCAGAGCTAAAATATCCAAAGATAGCCAAAAATATAAGAATGTCTTGTGCTTATATAAAACAATTTGTATAACATAAATATAGGTTAAAATACATTTCGTTGTCAAGAAGTATAAGAACAGGCTATTACTTCTTGACAACAAAATGTATTTTAACCTATATTTATGTTATCAAAAATTGTTTTATATTACACAAGATATTCTTATATTTTGGCTACCTTTGGATATTTCAGCTCTGATGAGGCACTTCATGATTCAGCAAAATTAAATAAACTTGAAAATTTTTAAATCTTTGGCACTTATTTTGTACAGCAGTTAAGATGGCACAACACAAATACTAAGAATAATAACATGGGTGTGTAAGCTAGGGAGCCGACAGAAATATCTATAATAGTTGTGTATGTAATAGCTTACCACTTTATAAGACATACATGTATATATGAAGATAAGATTTTCCTGTTATCCTATAATAAATGTTTTGGTTACAACATAGACAACCACTTTTTATGCATACATGATATTTGCATAAAACATTAAAGATGGTTATGTTGAGAGGCTAAATTGAGTATGCCTAATAAATTTATTTCAATTAAATTGTACTTCGTACATATGTATATATCAGAAGTATTCATATCTTTGAATTAAAGCACTAAACATACATTTATATTAGCTTACCCCTTTAATAAGAAATATATGATGATTATATCATCATGTTATCCAATATTGAATGATTATGTTATCTTGTTATCCTATTTTGAATGATTTAGTTTCATCATATTAGTTATATGTATGTATTACATGATATTTCCTCAAAACAATGATTTTCACAATAGTTACTGATAAAAGATGATTAAGTGAGCCTAATTTGAATTTGTATTCCTAAAAGATATTTCTTTTGAATGAAATTGTACTTAGTAGCTAAGTATATGTCTGAAGTACATGTATTCATATGATTAAATTCAAGGACTACATTGCTTTGTCCACTGTAACTAAATTGAATAGTTAGGTGAATGTCTTAACCAGTTGACCAATCAGGTTATTTGTTTGCTGAGAATTATTTATTTACTGGGAATTTAAGGAGTGTTGAAAGAAGTGTCAGTTCAGTTGTTAAAAAAGACATGTATATCTTCTTAATACTTCATTGATATTGACA
>CM032659.1:34828706-34849584 GCA_019095985.1 Streblospio benedicti | reverse complement strand
TGTAAGAAATCTTTCAGCCAAAGAGGACATCTGAAATCCCACATGAGAACTCACACTGGCAAGAAACCTTATAGCTGTGGAGTTTGTGATAAAAGTTTCTCTAACAGGTCTAATGTTGTTATTCATATGCACACACACACGGGAGAGAAACCATACAAGTGTGATCAGTGTGGGAAAATGTTTTCTCACAGTTCTAATCTAAAGATCCACAAGCGCACACACACTGGTGACAAGCCATTTTACTGCCATATTTGTCACAAATCATTCACACAAGGAGGAAACTTGGAAAAGCACCATATGACTGTACATGCCAAGAAGTGAGCTGTTGTTTCTCAACATCATCTTTTCCTTAATTGTGTTTGGATACTTGGATAGTCTGGATACTTTCTAACTCCTTGGCAAATTTGAAGTTCAAAATGTCATGTAATTCTGAACCAATTAGTTAAAAGACATCCTGTTGAAATATCTAAATAACTAACCTATTACTTTTTTATGGAGCAATGAACTGTTTTGTATATATCTCCGGTTTCCATTTTTCTATATACTTAATGAATGGTCATCATTTAATAGCCCAGTTTAACATTCTGTGGATATTCTGCAATGAACCGTCACACTGGAAACCTACATCAATGTGTTTTTGGAAATACTATGTGTCATGAAATTGTTTTGATAATGATTTTAAACTTCTTAATTTTAGTTGATCGGATATCATTCTTTGTACAGAATAGAATTAGAACATTAAAGAAAAACAATTAAAAAACTGCAATTTGTGTTATTACTATCAAGCACCACCCAGACACATGGCACAGAATAGTGCAGACCCCGTGTTGTAGCTTCAAGTCGCACATTCACCAATAGACGGCACCGAGGACTACTTGTACTGACAGTCTCTTACTGTTACTAGCAAATCCACACACAGTCCACGCCTAAAATGTCCATCTCAGTGAAAATTGAGCAGTTTTCTTGGAATAAATTTTTACTGTCATTCTCATTTCAGACAAGATTTAGGCCATATTTTTTACTAGTAGATACCGTATTTTCTCGATCAACCGCCTAGCCTCGATCAACCGTCGGTATTTGATTAAGCGCCGGGTGTAGAGGCTATATTACTTACTTAGACACCAGTCTTGTTTAGCCGGCGGCTAAACAATATCAATTAACGTAATAGCATTGATTTTTTACGTAGAGGTCTAGTAGATCTACATAATGAATGCTGACGTAATAGCATTGATTTCTTTACGTAGAGGTCTAGTAGAGTTTAGCATTGTCATATTATCTTTCATTACGTTTATTGAATGGGTAATTGTCCGGGTCGATGGCTCCAACGCATTTTAAATGGGGTAACAAATTACTCACCTTAGCACACCTGCAATTAAAGCCTTTTGATATTTTTATTTGGCCCAACCTGCATGTCTTAAAGTAATTTCAGTCAATATCCCCAAGTAATTTCAATTAAGGAAGACACACCTGAGGAAGCCACAGAAACTTACTCAAGTAACTTCAAATAAAAACGCCCCCACTTGCTTTCAATTGTATAAATACAGGGATTAGTGTGTGATCCCACTCTTAATGTAATAAACATGATTTCCTTTTGGTAATTATATAGATATTCATATAATGGTGTAGATAGTCATATCCACAATGGTCTCAGCTTTAAAATGATATGTTAACTGTCAAATTTGGACTGATTATAACGAAGTTACAAGTGAACAACCGCATCATAGGTAATAAACATATTAATCAACTAGGCGGTGTTCTCTTTGATAATGTGTCCATATAATGTGCTCAAGTAATTTCAATTAAAGAGACGCCGCCACTCGCCCAATGGCAGTTAAAAGTCCGTAAAATTATCGATCTCCTTGAACAGTGAAATCGCCTGGCGGCATTCTCTTTGATAAGCGTCGGCCTTTGAACTACCGCCTGTCTTGAATAAGCGCCGGGTGAATGGCATGTTTTAAATTAATAAGCGCTGGGGCGCCTATTCGAGAAAATACGGTAATTTTAGATAGTACGGCAAGTTTACTGAAATTTTACACAAACAAGTTATTTTGAATATATTCTAATTTCTTTCCATATGTGTGAAACAAACTAGATTTTACCCAAAGTATCATATGACAAAACAAGTTACAGGTCCAATTATGCTAGCACCATAGCCGTGTAGGTGAATTAGGGGGTTTGGCAGCATACTCAAACAGAGTTATCTATAAACATTTGGGTGAAAACCGTGCATTCTGGTGCATTATCATGATAAAAAGGATATATGTACCCTTGCTTTTATAGATGCCAGTCCTTCACAATGTGGTCGCTGCGAGTACCAAAGGTGTGAAGCTATGCTTTTTTTTTTTTCCTTTCCTCTATATGCTAGAGAAGTTTGAGGAATTTTTGATATGCATACCCGTTACATTATTGTGGCACAGGAGCCACATTTAGACCCTGTAAAATGTGTGTATTTCATAGAACTAATATATTCTAAATGTACTGTTTTATTATTTCTTTTCACACACTGCACATTTAAAGACTTGCATATTATTTTATGTGATAGCTGATAGTGAAAGATGTTCATAGATTACACAAGATATTGGTTTGATTACTCGCACAAGTAGTCATAGACCACTATATAGTTATAGACTCTAAAGCCCAATAGTCGCTGGGTCCATTCATATCTAAGTATTGTAAAATTGAGTGGATCTGGTATGTAAGTGGGTTAGTGCATTGCATCTACAAAAATAGGCACAGGGATATGGTATGTGGATTTATCCAGCTAGTGCATTTATTCCGTTTACAACACAAAACAAAAATGATAGCATTTCTTTTTATTAAAATCAAGCTGTCATTTCATACAAGCTTACATATTTAACAACACATCTTCCAATCAACATTATACTACTCTAAGGTTAATCGATAAATGCATAAGTTTTGATAAAAAATATTAAACACATACATTAACATTTTGAACATTCTTATTAAAACACTAACATCATGAGCTCTATTTTGCACTAACAATATTGACATTCTCCGCAAATTCTCAATACTTTACCACTGACAACTCAAACATGAATCCATGAATCATAACAACATACTTTTTACTCTTAGACCATTTTACCTAATGCCTAGATGAAACAAATATCATGCAAAAATGGAATGTTTCATGATTTTCACTGCAATGAAGCATTGTTATAATATATACTTGAAGCACTCTTAATATTCATTTTACTTAGAGTTATCTAGCAATTCAAGCTGCATTTTGAAGCAACTATATATCAAATGAAAAATGAAAACGTGAAATCCAGATTTCTATTTAAAAATCTTCTTGGAGCTTTATAAATTGGAGGTTTATAAATTCGAAATTCAGAATGTGGATTATTTTAGTAATATATCATAATGCAAAACACAGGGAAATAAACATGAAAATACCTGTTCCAGCCAGCACTCATATTAAAAAAAACATGAAAAATCCCTTTTTTGTACCCTAATACCAATGTCCAGCAGGAATTGATTTTCTAACTACATTTTCGATTTTTGATAAACGTTATCTCTTTGAACACAATGAAATATATTCACAAAAACCTCCTAATGTTCAATGATTTGACAACACATGAAGTTAACACATGATGTGACATCAAAGCATTTTCTCAAAGTGAGTAATACACAGTTTTGAAATTAATATGTTAAAACCAATTTCAACATAAAGCAATCATGAAATATACAATTATTATTGCATTTATACATACACACTTTTTCTTAATATAAGAAGCCACTACTAATGTCTCAGAATAAGAAGAGTGTACCTCCTTAACCCACTTTAAAAATTATGTATCTCAGTAAGTTAGAGCAGATAAATAAACCACATAGCCCCCTAAACATAGAAAACATTGGAACCTGTTCATCTCAAACTCTAATAGGTCAAATAACTCGAGCAGATAGACATTTCTTTTCTTTAATTCATTCAGGGTTCCATTGATAATGATAAACGGATAATTTATATTGTATATATTTTTCTTACCATGCAGTTCCGAAATATATGAAAATAGTTTAAAATTCTATATATTTAAAAAAACAACACTTTTTTATCTTTATTATTTTATCTTTATCAATTTTTTGAAAATTAAAAAAATATATATATTAAAGAAAAAAATAATTTTGGACTATCTATATACATTTCAGAATTGCATGGTAAGACAAATATTTACAATAAGACCACATGCATTATATCGTTTGAACACAGTTTTAAGTGGATAATTTATACCTATTGGAACCTTTTAAGTTACAGTCTACCACATTAATTTCCTTTCTCGTCATTTCACATCATAAATCACTATGATAACTCAAAATGTGAGAAAACGTGAATTCTATATTTCTTCCATTCAAAAGTTTGAGCTACCAGGTTTTCCTGCAGGATTTCACCATCAGTCAAGTAACCAGGGGCTGGACAGAGGCAGCTTCAAACCAGCAGTGCTATGTTTATGCTATTTTCCTCCATCACGTTACTACGGCGACAGCCTCTCTATCAGCCAGCCTTCATCACCGGGGTGTGTCAGAGTTTCATCAACCGTCTCCTCAGACTTTGGCCGCCGGAAAATCACGCGATCGTGGATACGATTCGTCTGTCCTTGCCAGAACTCAAAGTATTCTGGGATCACGCGATAGCCGCCCCTATTGGACAACAGATGCAGAATGTATTGTTTTGTTTATTTAATAATCTAATATTTTGTTTCAAACTTCTAGATACTTTAAACATCAAATTGATCTTTTACTCATTGAAAAATCTGAATGAAATTGTAATGACTAAAAATAATTTAAGTAAGCCAAATTCATTATTTGAAGTGCAGCAGGTCCTCTCATTATTCTTAGTATTTGTTGTTGTGCCGTCTTAACTGCTGTATAAAATAAGTGCCAAAGATTTAAAAAATTTCAAGTTTATCTAATTTTGCTGAGCGCTTTCAAACATAAAGTTCCTCATCAGAGCTAAAATATCTAAAGGTAGCCAAAAAACAAACTTGAAATTTTTTAAATCTTTGGCACTTATTTTATACAGCAGTTAAGACGACACAACAACAAATACTAAGAATAAAAAAATAATTTAGCTTTCAGTTTAAATCAATTTCCGAAAAATAAATCAATTTGGAGCACACTAAATTTCAATTTTTTATATGCTTACCAAAATTCAGGTCTCGGAAGGACTTCTTGGTCAGCATATTTCATTTCTAATTCCTTTTTCTTTTCATCAAGGACCTAAAGATATTAATACAAACAAAATCTAAAATTACACATCACGGACGTGCTACATGGATATTGATACGGAAATGACATGACAATATAAATTATCATATTACAATAAAAAATCATAATTTTTATCAAAAAAAAGTATCAACATATATTAATCTATAAAAAAAATCAATTTATTGAAAATATCCTTTTATCAAACAAAAAGAGATTTTAAACCAACACCAATGCTGGTAGATGAGGGTGAAGTCATTCTGACAGGCGTTTTTAAACCAACACTTCTGAATAACGGTGACTGCTTCTACACGTATGTCTCTCATGTTTGCTGAAAATACTCGATTCTGATTGGCTGAGTGGCGGAGCATAAAAATTGATATCCTATACTACAACGATTAAGATATTTACCCGTTTGGTGACCTAATTTTTGCGTTTTTTCCCTGTTATATTCTCTAAATATATGTAAAATGAATTGAATCAAAGTTAGTTTTATTATTTGGAACAGCAAGTAAAAATCGGATATGGATATGTTTATTTCTAGTTCTCCACATGATCCACTTAGCCACCGGACCCCGGTTAATGACCCGGCTCGTCAGAAACTCAGTGACGTTCATTACGTTCATTTTTTTGACTTTTATATAGTATTCACATGACTAGATCTACCAGTCCATGGTTATCAATCGCACCTCTAAATCTGAGATAATCAAGTGTTTGATTGTAAATAAAATGTTATATGTTTGCAATCGTTTGTGCATTTTAATAAATGCTAATTCTTTGTTACTTGTACTTCAAAAACGCAAATTTTTCATTGCAGAGAATGAAATGATGGACATCGTTTGGTAACAGCAAACAGCGATTGTTCCCTGACAACCAAACTAATCTTAAAGGGTGACAGAATATTTGGTTATTTTCTATCAATTTAATCCACTTTTCAGAGCTTATAATGTGTGCAAGTTTGATATTTTATTGGGTTGGATGTTTATTCTAAGACATTTTGATGAACTGGTTTGTCTACTTTTTAAAATTAATTAATTTATTACTAAAAAAGTTTATTTGTTTTTGCCGGACCGGGTCGTGGCTAGGTGCATCACATTAGCTAGCATGCTACGAGTATGTTGTGTAAATAAACACGACATTCAATCACTCTGTTGGCCGGTACTTACATGTCTCCCCGCGATCACGGAGCTCTGTCTGCTGGCCGAGGATCCGATCTGACTGTCCTTGGGCCGCGACTGGAAGTACTGAGTGGACACCGCCTCGCTCACTCGCTCAACCCGACCCTCAATACGCACCTACACGGAGAGAGGCTAGTCAGATAAACTACCGTAGTATGAACAGCAAATTGGACCACTACCAGCCAGCTGTTGGCAGGGTATTAATAACAAATAATCCCAACACCAGTTAAATATTGTGTTTGTTCAGCAGATTACAAGTTTTGTGGTTCCTGTTATGCGATGTTAATGCGGAGTATAATTTAGATAGTGTGTACTATAACCTAAGAAGTATTGTTTGGTTTTTTATGTTCCAATTATGACCTGAATGAATATCATTTGGATTTAAATTTTTGAAAAAGTATGTACATTTAGTAAGTTTGTAACAATTGAAAAGGTCTCTATAGAGACGAAAAGCTTTTTTGTGCTATAAAAATAAATTATATATATTAGAAGTCAAATGTGGTAAGGAAAGACAATTATATGTAAAATGCTACTGTAGTAGAACTTCTGAAGGAGCCAGTCAAAGAGGGCTTGTGCCCCTGAAACGTAGCAAATGTAAATATACAGTTTCTGTGCTCCTAACAAAATGTTAGTGTATTAATATACGATCATATACTGTAGTTTTAAAGATTGTACAGAAATACGTCATCGGTAAATCAGTCATAAGTAATTTATTTCAGATTTTAAGAATAAATCCATGTAAAAATTCATATTATATATACATTAAATACAAAATAATATAAGTATTATTAACAAAACACAAATACATTAAAAACTAATAAAGACTTTCATTCCATTTAACATTAATTTTACTAAAAAATAAGAAAACATTACTTGAGGCAGTAGCTTTATCTAATAAATTTCACTATCAAAATTGTCTGTTTTAAAAACAAAAATATCTTTACGAATTAATTCTTCAAAAGACAATTGGTTTCTAGAAACAGAAGCTTGAGATTTGCCCAGTCTTCCAAATTTAATCAGTTAAACAACTGTAGTTTTAGTCTATTTTACGAGCCAAACTCACTGCCCTTGGTGTGCAAATAGAACAATGTAGAAGTAAAGTGTTGGAAGAGCATCGATTATTCGATCCCCATGGCATTCGATAAAAACCAGTCAATCAAATCATAATTAACAATGCATGCAATTAAGAAGTACAAAATGTATAGACAGAATTATTATACATGCAAACTGATTTATTCACTCTCCGATTTGCCCAAAATCATTAGCATCAGATGATGCATTGGCTTGTCAATGTTATGCATCAATGTTTTTCATTAATTCAAAGACAGTAACCATATTAAGTAAATAAATGCAAAACCAAAAATGAAGAAATAAAGTTTGAGCAGCAACTTACACTGCGATGTAATGCGTCCCAGTAAAACAAGAGGGCCACTTGGGGGTTCGACTCCTGTAAACATAAACACACATGGAAGAACCATTGATAGACTAAAAAGGATTCTAGTATTTCTTCTTCCAGAACATACTCTACATAGAAATTATAGAATCTAATTAAATTGTATCGCTGTTTAGATTTTCAATGAAAACACTATTGAATATATAAAACTTTAAACTTTCTAGTTTTTATAACTTTAAAATTAAAGAATTCCTACACTATTCAGTGGGAGCATTCAATAATATACAGCAGTAAAAAATTTCCATGAGATACATTTTCATAGATACGTTACAATCAACTTTACCAATTCTTGAGCCTTTCTACTGCCATAGTTTGTGTAAAACACAAAACCATCCTCCTTGCTGTATCCTTTCAACAGCAGCACACGCGCAGAGGGTCTGCCGTCTCTTTATAATAGAAACAATAAAAGACTTATTACATTTATATACATATGTAAAACACAAATAAGGCAATCTTAATACAACATATTTCTACTAATATTCAAACATTAAGATACACCGGTGATAAGATTTATAAAGCATTCAATACAAAATTAGTTTGTCTATGTAAAAAAAGGGCCTATTTGTAAAAAATACAATTTGGCACATTTTATAATCATAAGCAATTGCAAATCTTTTGAGTGCAATACAGAAAATAAATTTGTAAGAGACCTTTCATCTTATGTTAATGCAAGGAAATGTAAATCTGAAATTTTGTATTATGATTATCATTCTTTGTAAGAAAATTAAATTTGAAACATGAAAATAAACCTCAATACCGTGTTGCTGTGGCAACAGTCATCGCATTAGCTTCTTCGATTTTTTCCGATTGTCGAGCAACATTAAACCAATCATCAAAATTTTTAAATGGTTCTTTGGCTGCGAGATCTCCGATGTCGAATGTCACTCGGTCGTCATTGTAAGCTTTTCTCATATCTATAACAATGAACAAATGAAATAGTAGGATGTCAAGAAACTGATAAAACTTTTGTAATCCTAATTAAAACTTTATTATATATTTTTTGTAAATAGATTCATTGGATTTATTTTTTATATAGATTGATTCGTTAAGTTTGTGTAGATACATGTTTGGTTACTGTCTGAAATTTTTCGGACATCTTTGCATGTCCATCTTCTAAGACTTCCTTCTGTCACGAGGTGGCAGCACATGACATTGAAGGAAGTCAGTCAGTGTAACGTGCTGCCACCTAGTGACAGAAGGAAGTCTCATAACAGCAATAGATAGATGTCCGAAAATATACGAACAGTAACCAGACATGGACTTACAATAAATAACATTCTTTGAAAGTATACAATTCTGGAAAAGCGGTAGACCTAATAAAAAATGTTCAATTGACTTTGCATATATCTAATGTGTAAAGCTCAGCAAACTGACCGCACTGAATGCGACAATTTTGCATTCACTATTGTAACTAAACAATGCAACCCCCGATGGTTGAAATTACATAAAACTGAATTACCTCCGATATTCATTGTGACTGTAGTTGCAACAGAGCTATTCGTGTGGTCTCTGGCTGAAATATAAACATTTCTGTAGATTTGTACACATTTAGAGAAACTTCTTGCAGGAAACAACTGCACAATCTTAACTAAAGATTTCATTCTATGCAGAACACATAGATCACTGAGCATATGATCCAAATACTTCAATCTAGTTTAGCTTGTCAAAAAATCTTAGAGCCATATGGGTGAGTTTATGTAAAATGCTTTTTTATGTAACCTGGTAACTGAACTCTGGTCTACTTTCTGTGATCGTGTTAATTTTCATAAATGACCTTGCCATTATTTCAGCTTACCTCGATTGTCAATGCGTGACAGATGATGAATCTTGTAGCGAATATCGTTAACAATAATCTGACAATACACAAATCAAGCAAATCTACCACAGAAATGAATAACTTTGCAAAAACATAATTTGTAAAGCTGTTCACTTTCTTTTCATTGTTCGAAATCTATACAATATTATTTAGTTCTCTATGTGCATGTTCTTGTTTTTGTAGCCTATTTTAGACGAACCTGAGTGAGACGACTAATAAAGACCCTACTATGAAACATACTTCACATGTTCGAGTTTCATGCGAAGTGATAGCACACAACTCTCTGTTCATAGTAAGGCCCATACCCATGTAGGGTGTTTGGTTGCAACATGATCATAAAAAACATTATATTTCTGTATATTAGATTTTTTTAGATACCAATAGAAACCATTAGGGCTCACATTTTGGCGAGACTTTCGCTCTTTTCACAAGAGCTTCTTCAGGCCGAATGACGGTCCTTAGTTGGTCATGTGACCGCCATGGCTGTGGCAGTCACATGACAGCAGTGGCAGGAAAACGGGGGCAGGTCGTAGGCGGTGTGTCTCAGTTCATCTCAGGGCGCCGCCGGATTTCCACGGTGATCTTTCTACGGATTTCTAAGTCCTCACCGCCACAATTTTGAAGTCTCTGGGGCTGATGGTATGGCCCGGTCTCAATATGATGGTCACCTACAGTGGTGGGCACTCTCTTGGGGTTAAGGTGCTCTTTTTATACGTGTACTCAGCGTTCTTCCGGTCTCACCAATATAAGTGACCGGCACTTTCAGATATAATCCCACATTTAGAGTCATCCGGAGACTTGTCCTTTGGAGTGGGCAACATGGATTTGATGGTGTTGAAAGGTTTCTGGGGTTTACACCATGTTCACGGAACACACGGGTCAGTTTTTTCTGACAGTCCTCTCACATAGGGGATGCAGACTGGGTTTTTTTGTACTCACTCCATGTTTGCGTCATTAGACGACTCTTTGACTTTTGGCTTTGGTAATTTAAACACCCATGGTTTGTATCCATTGTCTTTTCAACACAGCTTTGACGTGATCTCCTTGGCCTGATCTTCAGGTGTGGTGACCAAATTGTGGGCGCGATTTAACAGAGTCCGGACCACTGATCTTTTATGTTCCAAATGGTGGTTTGATTGGAAATTCAGGTATTGATCAGTGTGCCGATTTTCAATAGATTTCAACTGAGGTGGTGGCATCATCATTAATCTTAACACATGTGTCCAGAAAGGGAATCTTGAAATTCACCTCGGGTTCATTGGTGAACTTAATGTTAGGATCAATGCTGTTGATGTGGTTGGTGAAACCTATGAAGTACTCATGGATGAGCACAAAGGTGTCATCTACGTAACGGAACCACATATGCGGGGGGTTGGGTGCTGTCGCCAGTGTTCGCGTTTCGAAGTCCTCCATATACAAATTGGCGACTATGTGAGAAACTGGAGAACCCATGGCTGCCCCATGTGTCTGTTTGTAAAATTCACCCTTGTATACAAAATATGTAGTGTTCAGGCAAAACTCTGCTGTCATGTGACTGCCACAGCCATGGCGGTCACATGACCAACTAAGGACCGTCATTCGGCCTGAAGAAGCTCTTGTGAAAAGAGCAAAAGTCTCGCCAAAATGTGAGCCCCAATGGTTTCTATTGGTATCTAAAAAATTCTAATATATATTATGAATGAAGAAACCCAAGATGAGAGAAGTGTTCATTCTTTGATTATATTTCTGAATGTTGAACAAGCTCATCCTATATAGTTCCACTCAATAATACATGCATATGGCTGTCATGGCAGCAACAATTTATCTGGTCCAAGTGAGTCGACACTTTTGTAATTGTGCTGGGTATAAATGATCAGTAATTTGTAACCAACAAATATCGGCTGAATAATGCTCTTTTTATTTTATTTTTGCTACCGCGCATTTATAATAGCTAGCTGTCTTGCCAAATGTATTTTCATGGGACAATTGAACATTCACGAACCTTATGAAGTTAATCGAATAGGAAACTGCATTCCAAATTTATATTCTAAATTCAATTTTACCATATTTCTAGCATTCTGTACAACTATCATACATTATATAAAAAACAAATATTTTTTGTAACGGTATGTAAATATTTATTCAGTAAAACATACAAATAAAATGACATTTACATCCTTCTTATAGTACTATACTTAATTGTCTTACAATCTAGTCATTTACTTCATTAGGAATGAAATTCAACAGACATGTTGAGTCCTGCACTGTGCATGATTATGATGAACTTTGTCCTTTTATACTTAATAAAATAACTTACACATACTTATTATATAACATATATAAAAATTCAAATTTCAATTATAAAAGAGGTATTTACAGTTGAAAATTGGAAATATTTTTCTTTTCCATGAATTAAATCTGCCATTGGGCCTTTATTTTTTTCATTTGTTTAACATTATCATGTTCAAAATTGTTCTAATTGCATTATTTATACCATATGCCATTAAAAAAGCCCATTTCAAGGACAATAAAAAAATATTACTTTTGGTCTATTTCATTATTATATATGTAACATGTAACACCATCAAAGAGAATATGTAAAAAGCCCATCCACAAATTTAGACCGTATCGAAATCTATATTAATATTGCATTTCTAATGTAGATGCACAGTTTTGTGAAAACCCAGCCCCTATAATGACAATTTTCAATCTAACCAGTAAACACCCATGGACATTGAATGATCATACATAGTAAATCTTAAAAAGATTTACAAGATTTTTTTCTCAGCAATATGATTTTTAGCTCATGCTCACAAATTGACACACAAAATCAAAATCAACTAAATCACAATTAGCTTTTTTTAAATGAATCAGAGTCATATTTTGTTCTGTCTAATCCAAGGAATTCGCACGCATTTCCAGCCAACAGTTTATCCTGCAATAAAAAAGATTGATTGATAAATAAAATTAATAACTTAGAGCATGTTTTTATACCAATCAGATTAGAATGAGAATGTTACATTGTGATAATTTCCAATTTGAATGTATGTTTGATAATATCACAATTATAACACTGTGTGAATGGCAATTTGCCAGACACCCTTAATTAATGAATACTTTCAAAAAAAATGTGTGGAAAAAAGAACCATGATATATTCTTATCCAAATTATAGTAGACATTGTACTTAACTGCAAAAGGATAAAATTGGTATCACATGACTAGAAACATGAACTAAATGTCAAATAAACCAATACTGTTATTGAACAACAGGCCATAAGCAGATCCAGGGGTGCATGGGGGCACGCGCACCCCTTTTTCCCACCAAAATTCCTTATTTTTATAGGGTTTTTGGCATATCCATCATCGATTGCACGTACAAAACACATGAGATTCCTTACGTGCACCTTAAATGTGCTCCCCGGGGAGTTGAGACAGATATAGTGTGACAAGGATGCCAATGACCTGGTGTAGATGTAGAGTCGTCTGATCCTTTGGGGAAGAAGACCATAAACCAGACATTTACATTTACATGTATATTTACATTTACCCCCCCCCCTTTTCTGAAACCCTGGATCTGTATTGACCTTGAGCTCCGCGCTGAACTGACTGTCCTCTATCAGCTTGCCGGGATGGTGCTCGCCCAGAGGGAACGGGTAGTCGCTGCCCAGAACCACACGGTCCTACAAAATCAAGACGCCTGGAAAGTTCTTAGTTACAAATTGACATATTTAACTTTTATCTTGGGAACACACATATCTACTGGTATATAAAATATGCAGATCTATGTAGAACCATCCAAAACCAAATTGTAAGCGCAACCAAAATAGTGGCCTTTACACGCATCCAAAATGGCCATCTACCTCGTCAATTCAAATGTTTGTTGGGGTTGTTATGGAAATCCAGCATTTTCTGTTTGACCATTCTTTTGACATGTGACTGTTACACGTAATGGTTCATTCTATTTGCATCAAAATTTAATTCCCTATCCAAATATGTATTGTACACGTTGCAGTTTAGCGGAATATAATGTTGCTCAATGCTTAGTCAAACGTAATTTAGTGATGTAAAGGCCACTATTATGGTTAACTCGTAGATTTCAGTTGCATGGTGAAGGTGTTGGACTGATGCTGTACCTGGCCTATAACGTCAACGAGGAGTTCCAGCGCTTTGGCGTCATGCACCAGTGAGTCGGTGTAGATGCGTCCGAGGTAATCACGCGGGTTCACGACGCAGTCCACCGCACACAGGTCTGGACGCACGTTGAAACCGTGCTCGATCCGACCAACGGTGAACGGGAACGAACCACCTGAGAGAGTGGAGGAGGAAGCAGGAAAAAATATAACAAATGCACTTTTAGTGTCATTCATGCACTTATCCATGATTAGTGATTGTATTTTTTGTTCATATAACTTGTATTAATTCATGATGGTCTATTGTGATGCAACGAACCACCTGGAGAGAGAGGAGGCAGGAGAATATTACATGTACAATATTACAGATTGTTATCAATATGGAAGCGCATCCTAAATACAAGCTTGCTGCACATTTAATGCATGGAGACTAATGTTTAACTTCGTGATTGTAATGTATGACAAAATAATGATTTCATGAGACATGTGGAGAGAAAATTATTAGCAGCCATAAGCCAGTACAACAGGTTTTTATTCTTTAAGGAAAAACAGGACTTAAAATCATAATGATGATGATGTATTTTTTGCAACATGGAAAAAATATAATAGTCTTGTGATGTATCTAAGTTGGAAGAAAAATTCAAACATTTTATCTAGAAATAACATATTTCACCCATGACTGTGAATGGAAATGACTCATAGGAAAAATAACATACAAGGTGAACTGAAGGATCCATTAAAACTTTGATTAGGAACCTTTTGGGACCAAATAGGTGGAATGAAAGGTGGTCCACATACAGAGGCCCACATTTGGTATCTTTATGAAGGTTTGGGATTGGAAAAAAGTTCTCATTATAGAGGTGGCAAAGAGAGGACTTAATTGGAGGCTAAAGCACATTACATCAATATGAAAATCCGTCACTTTTAATGATGGAGATAAGGTTTATACTTTTAATGTCATTCATGTACTAAACCAAAAGTAAGTTATTGTATTCATATACATATATAACTTGTACTGAAATATCATGGTCTATTGTGATGTACCAGTATCTGCCTAACATTGAAAATGTGATGAAAATCTTAAAACAAAGCAAATAGTGAATGAAAATGGTCCACATTTTGAGGCCCACATGGAGAAATTTCAAAAAGATAGCCTCGCTACATGTAGCTAAAACAACATGCAAACATAGAGAGACCATGTGAACTTGAAAAGGAAATAAATATTCAGCATGATACCTCCATGTGCGAAGCAGACTTTGAGTTTGGAGAACTTCTCAAGGACGCCACCGAATATCATGGAGCAGGCGGCGGTTGCGGTTTCTGCTGGCATGCCTAAAACACAGACACACGGGAGATACATTTCTTTTATTAGAAGTTTAATAGTTTCTGGATTCATATGTAGATACCAACATTATGTTGGTGATACAGAAACTTACATTTTATATACACAAAGTTCTACGTTTCGGGGAAACATTTCCCCTTCAACTGGCAAGTGCGCAAATCTCTTGCGCATGAAATCCACAAACACCAACCAAAGTTGAACATGAACCAAGGCAAGGCCATACAGCTGCCTTTGATCAGAAGGTTTCACAAAGAGTTGTAATGAAGTTTTAATTAATCACCTATTACCGGTAGTAATTTCATGAATTTTATACATAGCATATGGTCTCATTTTTGGTACTTTCTATGCTATAGTTTTCAAAATAGTACACAGCTCTACACAGCTGAAAAGCTTAAATAAAACATAAAACTTAAAACATTTTGAAATTTTTATTATGTTTTGAAAACCATAGCAAAGAACAAAAACATAATACCAAAAATAATTAAATCCCTCAAACGGTGGTTGCTTACCCACGAGCCAGGGCAGCCAGTACTTCTGCATGCGTCCGTCCATCTGCATGTCCCACGGGTGCACAAAGATGGCCATGTCGTACTTCTCACATGCCTGCAAAAAATTAGACAAATTTCCTCATTGACGGACATTTCAAATATCATCAAATCATATAGTTATTTCAAAATATATGGACAAACTTTCATTTCTTTTGGCATTTTTATACACTTTCTTGCACTTTTTTTCTAATTGATGGGTTTTGTTAAACAATGAAGGGAAAAGAAAGAATGGCCACTCATTAGTCTCAGTTGGCTTCTACACTCTACATGCAAAAGTGCCTGTGAATCAAATGTAATTGCAAACATTTGGAATTCTGCCAAACCTTAATGATAGATATTTGGAGAATTTTATCTACAGGGTGGTCAATTCCAAATACAGTATATCCTCAGATCATTAGACATAGTTTTTTTCTAGTTTTGGTTCTTCATAAATTTGAAATAAGGAGTATCAATTAAGTTTCCTTGCTGTAGAATGTCAGATAAACTTTTTTCAAAATACGCAGATATTTGTATGTGGAGTATTCAGATGCATTTTTAATGCAGTTTAATATTCTGGGAAAAAATGAAAAACTGCAGAAATGTGTATGAATATTCATCCCAGCTAAAAATACAGCCATTACTGAAGATGTCAACCACATATTACTGATGTAAACTGCAATTGTTATCCTAACATAAACCACTGTTATCTGTTGGAAGAATCAGTGCCTCACCTCATATATAGGGAAGAGTTCAGGTGCGTTCAGGTTCCAATCATTGACATGGGACCCAATTTGAATGCCACAGAAACCTACAAACGTAATCATGCTCTAACTTCATGAAACATTCAAATTAGTGAAACAAGTCTACAATATTGGTGTTTGTTCAAATGTACAGATTCTAATCACTCAAATCCCAGGTCCAGACTTGTAAAAGGAGCACCCCACTCCTTGAAGCTTACATTTATAGAGTATAGATTACCAAAATATAAACATGCAGTAACATTGACTTTGTACATATGAAGAAGAAGGGTTTTCAGACTTTGATCTGAACTCACCCAGCTGTTCCTTGCATCTCTGTATTTCCTGCACAGCGAGCTCCGGAGCCTGCATGGGCACAGTGCCGAGACCCACAAACCTGGACACAAGGACAAGGGTCATTGATTAGACTAGAAAGTATTTTTTTTCTGAACATCTTTTTTTTTTTTAAATGATATTGGATATTGATTACGGATATGGCAATCTAATAGATTACTCAACAGTAATCATTCATGTTGTAAGGTGGATCTTGAGTGCAAAGCACAGAAATTGTTGCAACAGCCCACTGAATAAGGTCAATAAACATCAAGGAAATCACACTAGCAGACTGATAAGGATGTGAGGTCACAGTCACTGTATTTCCCACAAAAAATTAATACACTTGATGGGTTTTTCAATAGCCACCCTCATTCGTACTGATGTCATACTTCATGGAAATCATATTCAAGGCTGCATAGTTTTTAAAAATCTGATTGTACCAGTGGTTAAAAGACGAGATCTATGGCCAAGAACATTTGGTGATGCAGCACTCACAAATATGGTAGAAACGCACTGAAGATGATTCAGTGTGGTATTGCTTAATGTGGTGCCCCTTGTTTATCATAGTAGGCCAGCATACAGCGACAGATATGATGATTGATCTACAGCCAGGTAGACAATCTGATTACCAGCAAGCCAATCAGTCAGCCAGCTAGACTGCAAGTCAGCCACTCAGCCAGCCAGCTAGATAGCCAGCTAGACAGTCTCGTTACCACCCACCCCCACCCACCTGGTGGGGTGCTGCTTCACGGTCTCCGCGAGGTCGTCATTGAGGATGCGGCTCAGGTCCAGAGTGTCAGCCGGCTTCGCCTAAACAGGAACATGAACAGCATCACTGACAGGTCCATTTTTCGTAAAGTGGTGGTGGGGGGGGGGGGACATACAAAGGATTTCATAGGTTTTGTATGTGCGACGGCTCGCAGAGATGCCAAAAACACCATGAAAATGATATTTTGGGATTAAAAAGAGTGGGCATGTGCCACTTGGATCTGTCTATGGGGACCAGGTTTAGAACATTTTAAACTAATACTGTAGAACTTCTATACATTATTTATTTAGTTCATCTATACACAACACCAAAAATTTACTGTTGACAGTTTGCAACTCCTGTCACCATTTTTAAACGATTCTGTTATGTCAAGGTCATTATCAGCACCTTCACTTCCAATGCCGAAAATCGGGTCGCACATGTGAGAGAGTTGAAAGGCCCCCTCGCCTCGGTTCATGACCTGAAATCTCTTCCAAGAATCTTTAAAAAATCCCTGATGGTTCTTGTTCTCCAAGCCCTCCCTATCCAGTACACTGTTCCTCCCAGTCTATCTCATGATTGTTTTGTTTCACATGGTCTGTGATCTTGTTGATCTGGGTGAGATTCTTTCTCGCTTCTGGTGAAAGATCCCCACTGTTCTGCTCCACATCCTTCATGCCCACACGGGTGCCCAGTTTTTCTGCCAGTTTCCCCAACATACATACTCTTGCAAGACTTTACAGGGAATCTTTTGTACACCACTTCACATTACTTAGCTTATCCTGTTTGTTCAGAGGTGAAGAGAATGTTCCGGATGTTGTAGGGGCACCGCTATAGACACTTGGTGCTTATTGGAGGATACGTGAACCCCCCTCTGTTACCCCTTTCACGCAAGGTAAGATAACTAAACCTTTGGAGCCTGCTGAGTCCTTATTCTTTTCTTTCTTGTCCTTTCCTCCTTCCTTCTTCTTTTCTATCTGTGCTTTCACTTTTTCAAATGACCATCTGAGGTACACATTTAGCTAGAGCCCCTACTATGTGATCCCCTGTCTCTACTACTATGTCATTGCACCTGTCAAACAGGGTCCGGATCACACTCTAACTTGCAAAACACAACCAATGGGTGGTGAGATGAGAAATGTAGGTCCTGGTCTGTGGGTCTTTTTTCTATATACCAGCAGTTTCACAGTATATCTGCTTTCCTAACTATCAGAGTGTCTAGAAACTAAACTGTCAACAGTAAATTTTATTTGTGTTGTGTATAGATGAACTAAATAAATAATGTATATGTGTATTCCAACACGATGAACTGCTCAAGGATGTAGAACTTCTATATGAGGACCATTCATTACGGAGGTAGTTTCTAGATGGGGGTTCTAGGTGTAGGTCAGTCAATCCAACTGTTTAGGTTGGACAAAATTTAAACAAATGGACTCTATAATGGGTTAGACTGTGAAAAAAATGGTCTATGATGGAGGTGGTGGCTTATTTCTAAGGGTGTTACTAATTGGAGGTTCTACTGTATATTTCTATACTAGACACCAAGATATTGAATCAGTTTACGTCATCAGTTCATACTTATTTCCAATTGGTAAGCCACCCATCAAAATACAGTAACAGTTTAACATCACCCTTCACTAATTCATCACGGATCAATCTACGAGGCTGATAACAATTATAGCATTGCACTTTCTTAACATGTACGGCCATTTACAAAATAACATCATCTGCTATGTGTATTATGTTATCTAAGCTGAGGTGTTACCCTAGCTGTATCTAAGCCGTGGTCCCACTCACCCAGTATGAGAACATGACAGGCACAGTGGACAGCGCCTGAACACTCACACCTGCAAAAACAAGAACATCAGGCCGGGTGAAAATAATACCACTTATGGAGTTTTTTCAAGTGATCTGAATATAGAAGTGGTCTCTTTATAGAGGTTTTTAAATGTTCGGAAAGGTCTCTTTATTGAGGTTTAAGCACAGCAAAAAAAGTGGAAGTGCTGTTTATTGGCAGTTATAATGCATATGCACTGTTCAGTGCCTGTAGATAGAGACAGCATACAGGTTGATTTATTTCACTCAAAATGTTTAGTTGAATAGTTCATAAGATAGTAACCATAAAAAAACATAGTTTATAGTATTAACCCTGCAAATTGCATGCACAGCTGTACATGGCATCCATACTGATGTACATGTTACCATGGTTACCTGTGGCATCCATGTCTCTGATCGGCGCATCAGGACAGTAGCAGTTATCCTCGACGACGCTGAACAGCTTGCCATCCTTCATCATGTTGGCTTTGTTGCCTTTTCACAGTGCTGCAGCTGAACAAAGCCGCCCGTAGCCGTAACGCTGACAGGGCAAACAACAGAACGCCATCAACGAATGTATATTATTGTCTGTACCTTTATTATTTACACCATAAAAATAGCAGTTTCAAGAGCCTTTGAGCTTCTAATCTGTAGGGCAAGACATATATTGTATGCAAGTAAGGGAACGATCATTAATAATGATGCCGGGGTTATCCAAAAGGTGGGAGGGTTGTCCAACTTTTCCGATTCCATTTTGGGAGGTTGGGGGGTCACTGAACTTTTTTATCACGCTACAGTATATTTTTTTCAAATATTTTCTTTTAGTAATTGTCCAAAATGCAATGACTATATTAAGGACTTTTGCTTTTAGCGGGGGGAGGGGGGGGGGTGTCACTCAACTTTTTAAAATGTTGATGGGGGGTCGGTTAACTTTTTTCTTTGAGCCCCAAAAAAATGGATGACCCCCCCCCCCGGTATCGTAATTTATGATCGTTCCCTAATGTAACAATATGTACCTTGACCCGTTCAGAAAATAGAATAAGAGTGAAGCACATCATACATGTGACGTACCAATAAATGCATGAAGTATAACAGTCTGTTATATTAACAGCAGTAACAAATGAGGGGAAATTAGATTAATACAGTTTAAATATATAATTCTCAGTTAATATGTCATTATTTCTAACTACTGTCACCGATTCTGCACCAAAGGATGTCCCTTTTATAGAAATCTGTTTTGGTTAAAGGACGTTATGCACCACGTACAAGGTGAGTTCGGTTGATCAAAGTACAATGTATACTGTCAGTCTGGATTCCATTATTCATGATTATACAAAGAATATTTTTCAGATCATAAATGTGTACCTGTCATGTTAGGCGAGACTTTCGTTGATATCGCATCAACTTCATCGCACATATTGAAATGGTGGTCATGTGGCCAACTTAGGATTGTCATTCGGCCCGACGAAGTTGATGCGATATCAACGAAAGTCTCGCCTAACACGACAGGTACACATTCCTCTTCTTCAGTGAAGACATTTTAAAAGTTTAATAGGTGTAGCTTAAAATGATGTTGTACGTCACTTTAAATCTTTAGAT
>CM032659.1:34785535-34828606 GCA_019095985.1 Streblospio benedicti | reverse complement strand
CCACAGGGGGAACAGTTGCCTCCTTCTCATGGGGCTTTGCCTTTATTATTTACACCATAAAAATAGCCAGTTTCAAGAGCCTTTGAGCTTCTAATCTGTAGGGCAAGACATATATTGTATGCAAATAAGGGAACGATTATTAATAATAATGATGCAGGGGGTTATCCAAAAAGGTGGGAGGGTTGTCCAAACTTTCCGATTCCTTTGGGAGGTTGGGGGATCTGAACTTTTTTATCAGGGCCAGTATATTTTTTTTCAAATATTTTCTTTAGTAATTGTCCAAAAATGCAATGACTATATTAAGGACTTTTGCTTTAGCGGGCGGGGGTGGGGTGTCACTCAACTTTTTAAAATGTTGATGGGGGGTCGGTTAACTTTTTCTTTGAGCCCCCAAAAATGGATGACCCCCCATCCCCCGTATCGTAATTTATGATCGCTCCCTAATGAAACAATATGTCCCTTTGACCCATTCAGAAAATAGTATAAAAGTGAGACACATCATACATATGATGTACCAATAACTGCATAAAGTACAGCAGTCTGTTAACAACAACAGTGGCAAATGAGGGGAAATTTGATTATTACACTTTTGATGTATGATTCTCAGTTAATATGTCATGATTTCCAACTGCTTTCACCAATTCTGCACTAAAGGATGTCCTTTTATCGAACTCCTTTTAGTTAAAGGAAGTTATGCGCCACAAGGTGAGTTCGGTTGATGAAAGTACAATGTAAACTGTCATTCTGGATTCCATTATTCATGATTATACAAAGAATATTTTTCAGATCATAAATGTGAACAGTCATGTTAGGCGAGACTTTCATATCGATAAACTTCATCGGGTTGAATGAACTGGTGGTCATGCAACCAACTTAGGGATTTTCATTAGCCTGATGAAGTTGACACGATATCAACCAAAAGTCTCGCCTAACATGACAGGTACATTCCGATTGGTATGATGTGAAAAATCTTCATCAATGAAGACATTTTAAAAGTTTAATAGGTGTAGCTTAAAATGATGTTGTACGCTCACTTTTAAACCTTAGCCGTGACCGTAGCTTAACCAACCTCTTTAAGATCTGGCCAGGATTTGGGCAGAATGTGGTTATGAACATCGATCTTCATTGTGCTGTTCTGGAACTATCTGAAAAGCAGTAACATATATGAACAATGATAACGTACTTGAAATTTTTTGCCTTTATAAAATACATCATACAAAAAACTCAAGTGAATAAGATAGAAATGATAAAAAACAAATTCCAACAAAAACTAACAAACCCGTAAATCCAATTATATCGGAATGTTGTTATTAAAATTAAGCCTACAAATGTTATCACAAACGTAAAATTCAGGTGATAACGGTGTAAAGTAGGTCTTGGTCTCTGATCAAGGACGTTAATACACTTGTTGGGATGATAAAGATCAAATGCATATTTACTATCATATGTTAAGAAATGCTATTGAATTCTGGTTTTTGCCTGTCTTTCTAATTTACATTATGAGATTGTTAACGTGATATGAATACGTAAAAATCTAAGCATTATAGTATATGTACTTATATTACAGCATTTGATAATTTGTACACACTTTAATTCATTCTCTACAAGAATATTGTGAAAATCTTGTTCAACAAAAATCAATTATATTCAACATCATTTTTATTGTTGGCAAAGTTAATTAATAAATTGCTAACTGCTATTTGTTACGACAAAAAAAGTTATAAACAAAACATGCTGCATTTACAACCATTGTATGTCAGAAGTAGTATTTTGGTCTTTGATGCCATTTTTCATTTACAATTATCTGGTGGCATGGCTTTACAATTGAAAAAAACAAACAGTCAACATGATTTACGATAGATGTATAAAAATCTGAACACATACAGTATTTATCTTGGAATGCTTTGTCTCATAAATATATTCTATAGATCTTGTTAAATTCCGTAAATTTATTCAGCTCACACTTGAGTTGATTAAAAAATTTCCCCTTTGCCTTTTTCACCAAATGATATTTCATTATACTGTTCTACCATCATCATAATTACTACAACATTGACATGATTCACTGACACTGTTGAAAAGTCACTCCATTATCCTAGTTCATCTCAATTAAACAGGGATGTCATTCCAAAATGACATAATAGAAACAGTATGCACTATCTGCTGCACAGAAAACTACTTACCAATAAAACTATAACTTGTGAATAGTCCAAATATATGAGAATTTAAGAAGAAAAAGGTGGCAAAACTTTCACTCTGTCTTGTTGCAAGTCAAATGATAAGCTCTGATTGGTCGAGCACTATGGGTGTGTCAGGTTCATGACCTAGCCCAAAATTTACTGAACAAGGTCAAGGACCAATACAATGTGTCACATGACCTAAACATGGCGAAATGTGAAATCTCAAATTAAAAATTTGCGAGAATGTTTCACGTTTTTCAGCTTATTTACTGTCAGAAGCATGTTAGTTTTGGGATTTGCTTAAAGGATACTTTGGAACTAAGGAATTGACACCGCTATAATGTCTGCCCGGGAGGATTCGGGCTCCGAGGATGAGGAAAATGTTGATCCTCGGGTGAAGGTGAGTCATTCAGTGAATTAATCATTTTTTGGTTTTATTTGACAGCTGTCAAAACCCTGTCAAAAATTCGAATTTTGAGAATGTTGAATGCATAAATATTAAGTTTTGAGATAATAGGGTGAGTCCCATTCATGACATTTTTCTGATTCAAGCTCAAAGCTCTAATATTGATGATCATAGAAAATTTACGTTTGTCTATGTTTGATTTATGGTGGTGAAACACTAACCAAATACATTCGGCATTAAGACAGCTAGCTAGTCTTATGTAATGAAGATTTATCGAAATGTAGGCCAGGATTTTCTGGTTAGTGAAACACATGTGACATGAATACAACAAGTTTTCTTCGTTAGTACAGTGATTAGCGCGTACGTACGACCAACAAACAGGAGTTTCCTGCGTCGTAAATTCGCGCCCCGGCCTCGGCAGACTTCGTGGCGCCAAAGGGTTACGTTGTGTGTCTGCCACTGTACTGCCGATTTCCACACAGCGTGTCGCTGCTGTTGAGTATATCATACACGACAGTGGCGACGCCAAGCCCGAGGTTCTGAAGCCTCATTAAAAGGCTTGTCCCGTGTAGAGGAAAGCCACCCCTCTGCACGTAAAAGAACTCACCTAGTTTGAAAACTATAGCTAGTGTGATCCCTCCACAACCCCGAGGCTCCGTTGGCTACCTAGCCTGCCTCTGGAGGTCCATGTACCAACATCACGTGGCCTCCCTCTGTTATAATCATCAAAACTGATGGATGCGGAGTATTCACTCAAATTAAAAAAAAAGGGATTATGGTCCTCTATGATGTCACGTCAATGTAAATGTCAAATGTGCGCATCTTCAAACCGACAAACTGACTCATCATTAAATTGTCCACGCGTACTTTTTAAAAACACGTGTCGGTTTGTCGATTCGTGCATTTACCAGTGCCAATCAATCAAGTGCGGATAATGTTTATATGAATATGATGCCGGGATTTGATGTTATAAAATGATTAGATATATCTAGTTGGTTGACTCATGAGTCCAAACATAGCACTTTAACTTTTGGTAGAAGGGTATACAGTGAGCCCGTGAACACACGCATCCCGTGAATCCCATCTTTTAAAATGAAAATAAAACAATCTAGTAAACAATCACATTTCTGGTAAACAATCTCCTTCTCTAGACATACTTTTCAACACCCATTGTCACCATTGATAATGTTTGGTTTGAATATTTTATATTCAACTGTTTTCTTATCAATAAAATAGAATTGTATATGCCATTCACGGGTTCAGTGAGCTCTAAAAAACTCATGGGATCATGAGCATAAAATAAATGCACTGCTGGTAAAATTCCAAGAAATCTACCAAACTTCTTTGTTAATTTTGGCACCAATTCGCCACCAAACTTTCTAATGATTTTTGTTTTTGAAAGGTTCATAGCCAGAGGCTATTGGCGTCTACGTTTTCTGATTTCATTTAAAAATTAAAACATCCGATAGTGTTCTATTGTTTCTTGAACAGTATCTCATGTTTTTTCTAGTGACTTCACAATGTTGTACATTTCTTTTTAACAATAGACATAGGTCATACTGCAAAAAAAAATTAATATCTGTGTGATATATATTGACCATGGAAATGAACGTAGAATTTATTTCATATAGGAAAGAAAAGTATAAAAGGCCCTTTTGAAATGTATGTAAAATGGGAATGGGAATATATATTGTTACGAATAATTTAGATTTCTGTTATTCATGCACAGAATATCTGACCATTTCGACTATTATTAATTAAGAACTGATTGGCCTTGAGACACAGATAATGGCTTGAAATGGCCCCTGCTATCTATTCAAATAAGTCTGGACCAGGGCTATTGATTAGCAACTTATGATATTATAATAAGAAGATGAATGTCTATTATGAATGCTATGTATTTTCATTGTAAAACTTTCAAGTATATACCGGTACTGGATTATCATTATATTGAAACCAAGCAGAGACTATGTGATGTACAGATGATATCTTTTATTTGCATATCTGTTAATTGCATATATTGCTTAATTGCATGAAGACTGTAAAACTACTTGTTCATTAATATCTTTTAAAACGCACTGAGTGATAATTGCATATGTTGCTTAGTCACATGAAATGTGTGTGGACGGAGCTTATGCAATTAAGCAAAACCCGACTGTAGTCCTAACCTGACTTGGAGTCATAAGTCTAATGACATGATTACATACCGGGTATATTATATTCCCAAGTTCAATAAATCATAAATCATTTCAAATACTGGATTATGTTTTTAGAATTCATTTGAGAACTAATAAATGGATTCCCGCAAGAAAATAATACCAAAGTCACATTTTCAAAAATATGCTTTATCATCTAATAGCAGCTACAAACTCAATTAGGAGTAGATTACGACTCAAAAATAATAAAATCTGTAAAGAAAAACACCAAACGTTTCACTTTGCGTTCACCAAAGCCTTGGTAAGCCGTTTCCAGCTACGAGGCATTGAACTACTGATTTAAAAGCAATCTGCAGAATCTCTCCCATAAGACTGCGAGAGGCAGTTTGTGTGTAAGTTATGATCCCCGGGAAAATCCGCCTGTGTAAAAAAGTAACCACGAGATTGCGGCTCTGATATGTTGAGGACTCGATTTGGGATCAATAATCCAATAACCGGCACAAGGTTGTTGTCTGGGAGGAGGCAGGTTATTATTGGCTATTGAATAATTGATAATTCATAGCTACGACAAGTCGTTATTACGTTAACATCTACTAGGGAGGGCTCAACCCATGACCATGTGAAAAACAACCCCAAATTTTGGATTGTATCGAAGTCTGGACCAAGGTGATATTTCAATGCAGAGACACCAGTCACGTAAAAACCATCTCATGGGGATCATTCACTAGTTTCACAGGTTCTACTGAATTTGGATGGACTTCATCTGAGATACAGTAGAATTTAGAAACTCGTTATCTGGAATCTGTTGGGATAACAGTAAAAGGTTCAAGATATATTCAAGATAGTCAATGTTCAAGACAGCCAATTGCTATCAGTCCATAATGTGGTTAATAAAGCATAATAAAGCTGATCTTGTGATGGTAGCGAATTTGAAATAAACAACATCAATATAACAAGGTTCTACTGTATATTATTATGGGCTAAAGTAGCAGGTTATCCACAATTAGCCATGAACAATGAAGTGTTGATTGTATGCTTCTTACACATGATTACCTGCAATCAGTCACCAGTCACCTGGATGACCTTTGACCCTTTGGTCAGTGGTAGATGCAGAATATTGCAGCATGTAATAAAGCCTAAAATAGCCACACATTTAGTAAACATGAGCAATTTGAGCATCTTGTTTACCAGAATGACTTTAAACATATCAATGATGTCATTTCATTGTTTTTAAGGCTTTTTAGGATTGTAAAATATTAATTGAAACCTGCAAACAATCAAACACTTTACATGTAAATGTACAGAAAATATGCCATTTTCATATAAGTGTTCACTATACCAATCAGAATAATGATAAGAAGAATTACAATGTAGAGCCAGCAAAAAAGTAGCACGTCATACTATACTATAATTTTTGTTTTGATATTCAGTGCAATTTTTTTAGTTATGATAGAAAATGGTACTCCATGAACATGCTGTCAGCAAATTAGGAGTAATTCTATTGTGTTTGTTGGTAGAGCTCTGCTTTGACTTAATTGAAGATTGATAAATTAGACATGTTTCTTCAGGCACCAAATAGAAATGTGCACTTTGACCCAAGACTGACCCCAGGTCAATATGTGTGTCATCAAGCATTATTTGTCCCTGGGTGTTCAAAGTTGCATCATACATTAAAGCATGATCTTCCTTGGTACAGGTAGTATATATGTGCACATGTTCATTCTACTTGCAAGGACTGGTAATGCTAAATCTCACATCAGAGAATATAGTTGTATTTCAAAAACTGTGAAACTAAAACATCTGGAATAACTGATTTCAACAGGGCAATATTGTTTTTATAAGTCTGCCAATGAACATTACATTTGAAAATTGTTGATGCTTACTACTAAACATGGAAAATAACAGCGCTTGTTTAAGTGAAGACTCTTTGCCAAACAATGCGAATTCACAAAATGTATCAGAAATTATTGAAGCTACAGGCAATTTACAGCTTTCTTGCAACCACACGAGTCCAAAGGATATGGAAGAAAGCATGCCATATGAACTTCCTCCGGAGCTGTGGACCCAGATATTTCGATATTTGTCACACTATCAACTCTTCAAGACAATAAGATTAGTCTGTCCCAAGTGGAGAGAATTAGTAGACTGTGCACTTGGTCCAGATTTTTGGCGAGTTGTTGAATTCAAGCTAGCAGACATAAAGTACCCATTTCTTTTGTATGTGTCGGCACGCAGCAACAACATAGAGTCTTTGACTCTGTCTGGCTGCTCTGTGTCTAGTCTTGGATTAATTCTTGCGCTGAAGCAGATGCCATCCCTGAAAAAGTTGTCTTTAGATTTTTGTTATTGGTTTAACGTTGGTGGTGATAAAATTGTGCCTGACGAAATATCAACACACGAGCAATTTATGTCTTGGTTGATTAATCAAACCATGGAGGATGAAAATGTCACATCAATGTCAACATATAACCAATATAAGCGTTATTTGGCGCGTAAAAATGTGCCGGATGAAATAGCAACATTTGAGCAATATATGTCTTTCGTGATGGATCCAAATGTGTCTGATGAAATACTCGCGCAGGCTGTGTCTTTGCTGATAAACCATAATGTGAGAAGACCTTTTAGGTCCATTAAAAATGGTGGGTTAAGCAGTTTGACTTTAGCAGCTATAGGAAGGCACTGTCCAAAGTTAACATCTCTGGACTTGACAGGCCAAAGAGTCACCTATGATGCCCTACAGGCCATTACCAGTGGATGCAAAGAACTCACCCACTTAAGTCTAAAGTACTGCGGATTGGTCACTAGTTCGGGAATTAAAGTCATCGCAGACAATTGCGCGTCTCTACGTGAATTGGACTTGAGTGTTCAGCAAACTGGACAATATCATTCAATTGATTCATCAGACTGGTACCTTCCGCTGGCCGAGGGTTGCCCAAAACTTGAATGCATCACCTTAGACGGAATTAAAATATGTGGGCGAGACTTTGCGGATCACTTGCTGAGTCTAGGACTTTTTAAAAATTTGACAAGACTTAACTTGTTGTTTTTTGCAAACGTCAATGATGGTTTTACGGAGCATTTTGAGAAGCTGCGTGGTGTACCATGCGTGAAACATGCAGATTTACACGGCTGCCATGTCACTTTGCATTGCGCGTGCCGTGAGTGTAAGGAAGAGGTCTTTTCTTTCTATTCCTGTTACCGTTGCAACTAAACCTCGAAAGGCACCGAAATCGAACGAAAGGCACTACTATGTAGAACATATGTTAGATATAAGTTAAATTGTTTGTTGTAGCTTATTTATATGTTTTGTGTGGATACAACTATGGTTAACTAGACTTTTGATGTGAGGGATATTTTAAACCCATTGTCTGTTCATATATAAATTAAAGCAATATGTGCCTAATTATGAATAGTATATTTCTTAATATAATGCATGGTGTAGATTGGTATTGTTTTAAGTTACTATATTTAGTATGTGAATGCTTATCATGTTTTATGTTGCTATAATAAAGCATTTAAACTTTATTTATGTTTATATCATACACTTCCTATGTAGTGTTCCTGTCCATCATGCTTATAATGTAATCCAATGAAAAATCACAAACTATCAAATGTTCAAAGGTGGTGGGACTAATTTTGTACTCCAATGAGTACTTTTCTAGTTTTACTTGTAATTCGGAAATAATTTTTATGTTGTGTATGATCGGAATGAACATCGATATCTTCACATATATAGTTGCCCATGAAACATTTGGTAAATCACGTATGGTTAGCTTGAATACAATGGCAGAAATCTTTAGTTATATTTGTTAGTTTAGCTATAGCAACAAACACAATCGAGATTTACTTATAATTTGTTGACAGCATGTTCATGGAGTAAAATCTTCTCTCATAACTGAAAAATGGTATTAGATATCAAAATAAAAAATTATATGAATGATAAGTTATTTTTTACCGGCATTACATTGTAATTCTTATTATTCTGATGGGTATAGTGAACACTTATATGAAAATGGCATTTTTTCAATGTATTTTACAGACTGAGTTAGACATTTTAAACATTCGAAAATTAGGGATTAGATCCCATTATTAGAACAGCAAAGTTTGTTTATATTTTTGATTTGCATACACGTTGCTGTATTACTTGAGTGACTAGCCATATGTGTGCAAATTAACATATTGCTGTTCGTATCATGGTAACTATTGTGATGACACAAATTCTATTTCACTACATTTTTGCTTGTAACAATTTTGTTTTTTCTTAGACACTTGTTCTGTAAGTTATTTGAAATGATTCACACTAAAATGTCGCACCAGAATGAGATTTTTTGTTTCTTCATAACTTGGAAAGATCTGCACACTTACAGGAAATTTCAACACTTTTCTGAGTTTTAACTTTACAAAAAATAGCTATTTTGGTAAGAGTCATTTGGACAATGTTTGGAACAGCTTTTGGAAACATTTAAATAATTCCTATACCAGGTCAACATTTTACATACAATGACTGCAAAATCATCAATGATGGTATATAATCTCCCTGCCCACAGATGGACATTGTAACACTGAACTATGCTATAATGTACAGTATAAAAGAGATTCCCATGGACAGACTACGATGCTGTAGCTGGACAAGCAATAAATGTAATAACCGAGCAATGGCACTAAACACCAGAGAGATGTATCTCTATTTGATCGCTGCCACATAATTCATTGATCACCGCATCCTCTTTTAGATGCCATTACTCGCAAATTTATGCGTGTCATAAAAGTCGTGAGAGATCCATGTCTATTGGCTGTGAGGAGTAGTTCTTATGGCTGCCACTAGGGGTCTCTAGGGACTGGGCGAGATCGTTTCTCGAAGGACCGATCAAACGCAAACTTGTGAGGCAGCCTCGTCTCATCTATTGTCGCATCTGTTTGATGAATTGATGATTGCGTAGATAGTTGGTGAAATTAGAAAATAGAATAATGTTTGGTTATACACCATATTTATTTTTTCAACACTCTATTATTGCTGGGGCAACTATAGTCAACACATTTTATTAAAAAAGACTGATTAATTTTGTTGGAGAAATTTGTATGCAAATACTTCTACTTTTCTTTTCATAATGTAGTGTGTCAACAACGATTAGTCCAAGTCTGCATTGTGTAAACTCTAATATGAAGTGGGGGTTGGGGATCCTGAAACACTCAGCTTGATTTGGGGGTGGCGCACACTTATAGGGGTAGCAGGGAAAATAGCTAGTAATTGTAGGTGAGGATGTGTGTGTGATAGGAGGAGGACAATTATGTATTATGCATCATGGTTTCTTTTTTTTTCACACACCCCTGGACCAAAATAATGGGAGCCCCCTCACCAGAGTTCAGGATAACTGGGCCTAACTGTTTACAAACAATCCCACCTTTTACAGAATGACAGCGGCTGAAAGCTTTGTGAGATTATCTCCAGATAATCCTACCGCATCTTTGAGACATAATGCACCCCAGAACAGGGAAATAGAGGCCATTTCATGCCCACCGAAAAATAAAACAATCTTCAGACAGGCTACAATGTAACTTTCGATTAAGACCACCCCTAATTAGAGACCATTTCTATATTAGGAACGTTATTGGCGAATCAAAACATAAAGAGACCATGAAAAACGTCTGTTAATGATCATCTGTTCATTGCATTGATTCTACGTCAAGCCAGTCCCATGTTGGTCTTGATAGAGAGGCTCTACTGTATCATACCTGCAGAAAAAGGGATGTTAAGAACTGATAGCTTTCACACGCGGCAGGGAATCCGGAGGGATTCGGTGGATTTCCCACACGGATAATGCAGTAGATTGTGCCGGGTATTAGAGGTGCATTTATTACATATTACCGTATATGACCATCCAAGTACCCACCCTTGTGTAACAGCCCTCCCCTGTCTTTTTCTAAAATGTCTTTAAGAATTATGTAGTAACTGCACTATCGTGTAACAGCCTACCTGTCAGTTTGAGATAATATCAATTTATCGGCCCTGGGCGTTTGGATGGTTGTATATAAGGCAATCAAATTTCTCATTCGTCAAAGTTAGAGCTATAGTAGATATCAACAAGTTTTTTCGTATAATAATCAAATGCGTGTGGCAATGGGAATTTTGTAACAATTGCATGCCGTTTTCGGAGGTCGCATTTCAGTCTGCGTTTATGATATCAAATGAAAAGCTGAGTGCTGTTTTGCACAGTTTAATAGCTATTATATTGGATCATGTGCAATCTGAAAAGCCAAAATGAAGTGCTGCCCTCGGTACAGATTGAAAGCTGATACTTTGTAAAGCTAGTCACAAATTTGCTGCAATATATGAATGTTAAATGAGCCTGTTTAGAGTTGTAACTCGTAACTCTTCCTCAAAAGAGTTAACATCCATACCAGGTCATTGGCTTAGCAGCTACAGATCCTATGATGGATATAGTCAGTCTCATAAATAAATTTTTTTAAAGATAGTTTAAAAAATCATATTTGCTTGGTAAAAATGGTCCTTATCCATTGGCAAAAATAATATTTATATTCTCCACGTTTAATACTTATTTCATCTTTAGTGGCATGCAGTCCCCTGACGGATTAGAAAGATTTGCTGTTTAGGTACAGACGTGCTAAATGAACAGTTTTTATGAGGATATTTATAGGGTATTGCATGGGTTTTGAATGGCCGACAAATTGTAATTTCAATTGGTCTGACTTTAATAGACTGTTTGGTGAAAAAGAAACTTTCAGAATGCGCAAACATCATAATGCTTCTCTGAAGCATAAGTCCATAACCTTTAAACAAAGTGAGATATTTTCTTACATTCAAACAGACGTGCTAAATGAACAGTTTTATGAGGATATTTATACCCTTTGATGAATTATATCTTTTGAGTGGAGTTGGACAGCTTGAGTAACTGCTGTGACAAGTCCAGAGTATTTTAACATAATGCAATAATAGACTTTCTCCCATTTAATGATTTATACTAATCGAAGTAAATTTATGCAAATTAGCTGGTCTGGGGAAGAGTGGGAGATAAAGAAATCCACCACCGCTACTCCATTAATAAATAACACTCGAAGTGGGAGAATTCTTTATAACTGACTAGGCTGACTTATATACATTCAATACTTTCACCATAATTGAACAGTGAACCACCTTTATCAATATTGCATATTAAGGTATGATATGTGCGCTCTGCATTTAACATAACAATAATGACTTATGATGCTACATTTCTGAATTCGGCAAAAAAAGGCGTTTTTTAAAATTTCAGTTTTAATAGTACCAAGTCTAATAGTGTAGTGCAATGGTTTGTTAGAGATATAGGCTACCCAGGGCGTTGAGAAAGTGCAAGAGTGCACTACGATGTATCTGGTGGAAACTGAAAGCACATTGTTAAGACTCACACATTTACATATAAATAGGAATTAGCGTTTTATAGCGCTCAGTAGAAGTCTACAACATAATGTAAATCTAATTGTGAGCTCCACAAATCGATTTGGCTGAGTTTTTTCCCCAATCAGTGAGTTGACCTAGAATTAGCCCATAAAACCAGTGAGGCACAAACATGTGATATACGGAGCCGGAGGCAAAGTATGCAATGAGGACTACGCGCGGACCCTGTGCTGTATGATTTTAGCTAGGGTAGCTGATTTCAAAAGTTCAGTCCGATTGGCAGGCGGCTTTTGAATTCTTACAATGGTCACATAAATCAACAGCTGACGACTATGTGATATATGCTGAAATAAAATATTATTACTATTATTCTTATCTATCAGGCCGGTTTCTTTTCATTGCAGGCACTGTTGTCAACCAGACAATTCCTATGATTTTACGTTGGTTTTAACTCATTTTATTTCAAAATGTAAAAAGATTCGGCATGGCAAATTGCAGCTTTCTCCATGATTTGACCTTGCTGGCAGATCCAGGCTTTTAGAAAAGGAAAGGGGCACAGTAAGGCACTTCATGGTTTTGCATACACAATTGATAGTGGACATGCCAAAAACCACATCAAAATGAAATATTTTGGTGGAAAAAAGTGTGTGTGTGTGGGGGGGGACTAGGGCTGCACGCTCCCTGGATCTCCCTATGGATGTAAGCACTCCACATATCCATTTGGCTGTTCGTATTTTCCGCAATCAGTGAAGTGACCTTAAGTGAGCGCATAAAATCAGTGGGCGCCATTGGTCTGTTGGGACCCGGAGGCTGCCGGACCGATCCGTGGATCGTGATCTGTGGATCGCATGCAGGATCTTTGGCGTGCCATGGGGGTATATAGAAGGAGGTGTTTTACAAAACAAAACGATAAAAACATTGAGACACTTGTGTCTCTGGATACGGGTGGTTTTCACTAATTTATGAATCATGTATTTTTCATGTACAGGAAGTTTTGAGCAATGTGTGGATGGCATGCAGCAACTTGCTTAATTGCATCTGAGTGGGGGAAAATCAGAGGTTTTTAAACAACAACTCTGTAAAAATAAAACATTGAGATTTGAAGATCTGAAGGCAAGTGATATTGGGTATAGTTTAATATTTGTATCATGCATTTTTATCGTAGACCTGATTTCGAGTGCGATTGATTTAGCGTGAGCAATCTCTCGTTGGCATGCAGTAATTTGGCAATGCAATCACAGTAAAATCACCATAAAAACACAGCACGTTTTGTACAAAAACCTTTGTCATAAAACATTGCAATGAGTCTGTATACCAGAGAACACAGGTGATTTTGTGATTAATCTGTGAGTGGTAATCTTCGATCTTAATTAAAAAAAAACTCAATTTCAAGCAGAAGAGATCTGTGGGTAGCATGCAGAAGAATCGTCGGTTTTTATGGGAATCTCTATTACATTGTACAAAATCCAGTGTTACAATATCTACCGGTGGGTTCAGTTGAGCCTTTTAACTGGAAGAATTTGCCGGTTAGACTTACATCTCAAAATAACACAGAACCTTTTTTATTTGGCCATGTAAGTTTGTACATTTGACGTGGCTGAAGCTGAAATTTCCAGCTATTTTCATTGGCTGTGGCTGTGAATAGTTTTCAAGAAAATTTAGCTCTTGGTATGAGGAGTTGTTTGCCCCCTTTTGTGTATGATAAATTGTAGCCCACTCGTACATGATAAAGTGTTGATACCCTGTAATGATTTACGCAGCTGTAAAGTCACAGCTATAGGGTAATGCCAGAAAATATCAGGTTGTCATCGGAGAAATATACAGTAGAACTTCTCCATAACACCACAACTGGGCTCAATAGAGGAGGTCTCTTTATAGACGTTCTTTGTGGTCTTTTTATGAATGCTCATGACTGTGAAAAATGTTATTATTATCTAGGTTGTCTTTAAACAGTGTACAGTAGAACCTCTCTGTTAAGACCACTCATGGGACCAAAATTTAAGTCTCAATTCAAAGGTGGTCTTTATTTTGGAGAACTCCACTGGAATCATTTTGAAGAATTTGGACCGTGAAAAGTGGTCTTAATACAGAGGTGGTCTCAATTTAGAGGTGGTCTTAATAGGAGGCTACAGTACAAAGGGCGATGTCACAAAACATTGTGCTGTCATTGGAGAAATATTAGTTCCGTGCTCATGCCTTATAAGTGTCTGGATGATAATCAATTAATCAAAATTCATAATTACAAGAGCCAGGATTATTAAAGGACCTAATCATGCTTATGTATCTAAAACACGGAGGGTGTCATTATTTTATCTGAAATGCCTTTTGCCTGTAGTCCCCCCCTGATAAACATCACATAATAAAACATGATAATGTTTGAAATTTTTAAGGCCCCCACACCCATTAGAACTACTACTTCATTCTGTGCACCCCCCAATAAAAATCACCCGAAAAAAAATTTTCCTCAGGCCCCCTTCCCCCCAGATTTTTTCCTGACCCCCCTTAACCCTGGTTCTGTGAATGGCTCATATTTTTGTGCCACGGACACTTTTGAATGTTATCTTGTCTAATTGTGAGTTATACACAGCTCAAAAGACAGGGCAGGGAGCGATTCATGAGGCAGCTCAGGTTTGTGCTGTCTGGTGTTAATATAAACTCTCTTGAGACCAACCCGGGAACTGGTGTGGGAAGCCTTCTCAATAGAGAGGTGGTCTTTTTATAGAAGTTTGTGTTGGTCATGTTACTTATGACACGTGTAAACACAGCTAGTTCTGTGGATATGGTTTTGGTACAGATTTTAACTTTTTGAATCCACTGGTATAATTTTGCACGTTGGACGATTAACTATATGGGTAGCTTTTGGAAAATAACACAATTGTGGTTTGTGTTTGGGTAGACTCATCATGGATACAGCTTGATGCTGACTGCTAATTTCTTACCTGTGCAGGACTCTGGTGGACACCTGTCTTATAAATTGGTATTTTCATTTCTCTCAAATCTGTCTAAATTAGATGTATTGGGTTTTAGACCAAGTGATACTATACATACTACTACAGTAGAACCTTCTCTATTAGGACCACCTTTGGGACCAGTGTTAGGTGGTCTCAATGGCTAGGTGGTCTCTATACAGAGGTTCATTTTAAGTAGCTTTATGAAGGATTGGGACAGTGAAAAGTGGTCTTATTTTATAGAAGTGGTCCCAATAGAGAGGTGGTCTTGATTGGAGTTCCTGCTGTACGCATACCAAATAAGGACCATGTACTAATAAGTGTCTGAATGTAATATGAGTACATTGAATTATTAGATGCTATGTTTCATTTCTGCCAGATACCACTTGATTGGTTTGTTTGACATGGTGATATGATGATATTAGAGGCTTTGATCTTGTGGTTTTAATCCCAAACTAATCTCAGCATCAGTCAAAGAGAACAACGTTATAAAGAGCAGCATCAATAGTTTATATGGCAGGATCACATGGTGCACGGTGTGGACATAAAATGGAAAGGATGCGCCTGTTTTACAGTCAGAAAATGCAGGGGCAAAGCCAGGGTGTGGACAAGATGGAAGTTTACATACACTGTAGAGGCCAGAAAATAACTTGACATTCTTTCTTTGGCAGGGAAATGTAAACATTGCTCAAGGGAGCCATCAGTCTCATATTCGTTTTTATTTTAAATAAATCATTGATAACGACCATTTTGACCAGGACTCAGTGACTGTTATTCAGTTTTTGGTCAAATATTTAGCTTAGTTTTTTGTCCACATAAAAACATTTTGAATGAAAAGGACAAATATGCAATGTTTGACATCCAAGAAATTGTTCCAACAACTAATTTTTGTAAAATATTAGTCTAGGGATGAGATGTGTCCATGGGGGAGACTTTGCATTTGAAGCTTAGCAACATGTCTGAGCATTTGCTCCGCCAATCAGCTTTTTTTTGTTCTAATGATAGAATTTCTGGTCAAAGTACAAAAAAAACATTAAGGGGAAAAAGAATGACAATTCATCAGTCTCAGTTGATTTCTGCCCTCTACAATATATGTGCCCGTGGGGAATTGCACTTGCTTTTGAAAGTTTTCTGAGCAAATTTGTGAGATTTTGTCCTGTGAAGAGTAAGCTTTTTTTTGGTCCCGTTATAAAGGTTTAGGAGCATGCAAAACTGTCGCATTAGAGAGCTTGTCTCTTTTTGGAGGTGGTCTTTTGATAGAGGTTTGCAGTCATCTCTAAATTGTAAATGTTTGACAAACTGAAAAATTGTCTCTATCCACAACTTCTGTGTCCCTCTGATGTGTCCAGCCATGCTTATCATGCTTTGGTGCTGACCAAACTGCCCATATAGAAGATGATATCTTGTAGTTATGACCATAACTCTGCTGTGTAGTAGATGATATCAGCTGTGTCAATGTGACTGTCCTGAGCGGCCCTCCAGGGGACATTATGTTATCACCACCACTTCTGTGTTCCTCGGAAACCTGATAGTGGGGAGTGCCAATAGAAAGCTTTGTCCATACGATACTGACCCTGATTTTCACAAGTGATCTCTTTATAGAAGCTCGTGGTGCTAATCACAACTGTAGAAGATCAGTCGCCCAGATAGCTTTTTAACCAGACAGGTTTACTGGACTATTAATTATGGCAAAACAGTTACTGTACTAGTCCTGCAAAAATGTTACTCATCCTGCAAGTTCTACACATTTTGGCTTTGACAAAAGATCGTTGTCGGGAGGACTAGTGAGTTAAGATTATTAATTATTCTGTTGGTTTGATACTCATCTTGGACTAGTAGATGAGTACATAGGCATAGGCGGTTGGCACCCCTCCCCGCCCCCCATTTTCCCACAAAAATACTTCATTTTCATGAGTATTTTGGCATATACCCCATCGATCACACATACGACACCCAGGAGATCCCTAATTGCTCCTCGCTGTTCAGAAAAAAACTGAATCTGCGAGTATTTATATGGAACATGGAAGATTGTATCGATTTCTCCCCTGTGTTGCCCGCGCATCGCGCATGTGGAGCGATCCTCAGTGGCCGATCACTGACCGATTTCTGACCATGATGTTATCACCAACACTCGTGCGTCCCTCAGAAACCGGCGTCTACAGAGACTAATTGTGATCATGGAGATTGATAATGTCCGCTGTAGAATGTACAGTTGAAGCTGTGAAATGAAGTAAACGTAAATGTGCTGGTTTATGGTTGTGATTCAAGGCTTGTTTTCACGACTTTACATTTTACACCAGGTCATTGGCAAACTTTTTGATCCATTGATCATTTCGGCAGCACATTCAGCGCTGCACAATGCTAATCACCCACACAATCACTACCTCTTTCAACCCAACGACCTGTACCTAATTAACGTGTAGGTGCCACGGAGCAGTGTAGAAGCTGTTAGAGATGAGTTTGCTCAACACCCACAACCAGACCTGACTGAGAACTGAACCCACGACATTCTGGTCACGAGTCCAACTCCCTATCCACTTGGCCAAAGAAGCACACTGTGAAATGATAGAATTGTCAGTAAAAATGTAGCCAGTATGTGATACATGATACCAGACAGAGTCAATTAATTAATGGTGGTCGCGATCTCAGTAATTAGTGAGCTCCTGTTTACGCATAGTAATCTATTGTATCACCAATACAAAAATACATGGAGTCCTCGTACGTGGTATAATTAAGGTCATAAAGAAATGCAAGCAAATTCTCTGACCTTATACATAGAGGAGATTAGCTTGATGGAAGCTAGTGATTATATATCTTATAGGCTGTATTGTATAGATCATATATATAATGGTCTAATTGATTTGATTGAAGAGCGACTATAATGGTCTATGTCCAATGAACAATACTCTGAAGGACGAAAACTACGACACAAATAACCATAAGGGTAAGCCGGTAAGATAAATATAAGATATAGACCATTTGCAATCGGCAAGCCGTGGTTAAAATCTACCACCCCAGGGCAGATGGAAGGTCTAATTATTTTACCTGTCATTCAATAATTAAACTCATCATATGTGCATATTTTTGTCTTATAATGCAATTATATATATAAATATACAATGAGGCCACATGCAGTCTACCATTTAAACTCTGTTTTAGAATTAAACTATTTCCCATATCCATATCCAGCAAGGCATCACCAATTAAAATGCATGTTATTACTATAATGAGTCGCCGCCCAACCCCCTCAATAGTGGATTATCTCCGCCGGTCAATAATCCTCAGTAGTTTATCATCGCGAGACAAAGCCGGCGCTGTGACCTCATTAACTCCAGCTCGTTAGTCAGACACGAGCTCGTTATGGATTAGAGTACACGGTGCATTGTGGACCACATGTCGTAATGGGGTCATTAAAGCGACAGAGATCTGTTTGTGATAGACTAATACAGTGGCACCTGTCCTTGAATCAGTTCATCGTGTTGGTTATGTAATGTTGTTAGCTGTTTGTAAAATACTATGTATTACAAGTCAAGTCATAGTCAAAAAATTTGTTTATTATACTGACACAGTAGATCTACAGAAATTAAAACTATTTACAAACATGTACAGATCTACCCAACCTCAGTGGGTTTATACGTCAGTGTAACACATTATATTGTAGAATTATACAATATAATAATATATATAACAAGCAGACTGATGTAAAGAAAAAATAAAGAACAATAAAGAAAAGAAAAACAATAATAGACAATGTAGACAATATTACATATCGTATGATGTAACCATGGAGGAATTTTTTTGTTGCAAAATTGATATGTCAATAAATATTGACTTTGCTCCCCCAAACTGCTTTTGTTACTTTTATTGCTTTAATAATTAGCTTCACATCAATTTAATCACCTTATTTATAGTTTTGGAGATTCATCAGAATCTCTGTCTTTGCATGTATTAATACGGTTGAGCAAATATGTCATGAACTGAGACGAGGGGGCCCACCAACTCTCTCACTTGTATTACCCCATACATATTGCAGAATTTCTATATTTTTATGGATGCATGCCCCGAACAGTCCTACTTGTGTGTGGCTGCGCAAAACATTTATCAGCATTCACTTTCCTTAACCCACCTATTACCAAAAACTAGGATCCGCCCTTGGAACATAAAGCATAAAGTAACATCAATGCACATGGTTTTAAAGATGTGGTCTGAGTTGGAGGCCCTACTGAATCGATTCAATTAATGTAGAACAATAAGCGGGATTATGCGGGCGTTACAATCATTGGACACAATAACACTAAGAGCGTTTCAATGAGTATGCTGGACTCATTGGGCACAATAACGGCTAATGGAGTCCCGTTCCACAACACAACATACAAGTGTCGGCAATAAACAAAGATAAACGGACCTCGTGTACTCAGGAGTGTTGGTCTACGGGTATCTCTTTCACACTGCACATATATTCAGTGTTATTATATCTGATGTTGGTTGGACCTACGTCAAAAGCAAAAGCAACACTTGGTTTTTCTTACTTGGGCTTGTAAGATTGTATGTTTAATGTGGCTGAAGGTAGAATTTTGTGATGTTTTTATTGGCGGAGGCTGTGAATAGTTTTCTACGAAAATTGGGGTCTTGGTATGAGGATCATTTTCAATAACTTGTGATTCGAAGAAGCCCAAAATAGATGATAATATGACTGCAGTGAACTGTCTTAAATTTCTCATACATGTATATCTCTTTTCTGTATACTTTTATTTGTTTTATTTACTTATTTGTTTGATATTTTAATGTGTAATACCTGTGATAAACAAAATAAATCTTTGAAAAAACCTAAACAAAACGTAACCAGAACTTACCTGCCATAGTCACACATATAGTCGCTATGGTAACTAAGATGGTGTCTGCTTCATCCGAATACAATGATGGTCAATGAGGCAGCCATTTTGGCAAATTTGGGCTTTTTTAGCAAGCCCGGATGGCTTGATAACACTGATCACATGAACCTCATAGGCTATCAAATCAGATCTCTTTTCAGACGTGATTTAGCCCATTTTGTCTCCGATCTCATTTTAATGACGTTCAGAGAATCACGTCGTGTTTTTTCATACGTAACTTGTATGGAACTGTACACTGTCAGTCATTGTTCAATGTCGGACGTTCTATTTTCTACATATCTGCTGAGTTTATGGATATTGCACAGAGATAAACTACATGGATTTTGAAATATTATCATAATGTACTTCCATTATGGAGTTTTTATAAAGTACTGAGGGGAGGGGGAGTCTGTAAAACTGCTTGGAAGACAAGAAAAAAATTCACTTGACTATTCACTTGGCTATTAAGCAAATGCTTATGATATATTCATAGTAGGCTTTACTCTAGGTGTAATAGTTTCATTGTATACTGCTCCTTGCTTAACAGCCAAATAAAAGAGAATATGGTCTCTCTGTATTCTTAGCCTCGATCAATCCATCACCGTCCACCCGCTGTAGCCTCTATCAAGTTAATGGTGCTCAATTGTTCTAGCTCATAAAATGTGCATGGAATATTCGCAGCGTAATTAGCACCTTTGTCGAGGTTGATGGATTGTCGGGCGACAACAAAGCCTTGTTATACTGCTCCACTATAGCGGTGTTTGGGGTCAGGGTTAATGCTGGCAGTGTGAATATTCTGGCCAGTTACCTGTTGTGCAGATGTATACGCATTTCCATTATCTCGTCTATTTTGGTCTTATTAATCAATATATGAGTTATTGAAAATAACCCCTCATCGCAAAGTAACTTAAGGGATGATGTACATTTTGTCAATCTTTCTGCAAAAGTGGAACATTGTTCTCTTTTTTCTTGACCCCCCCACCCCCACCCCCATCCCCCCAAAAGTGGAAACATCAGATGTGTGACATAATCAAAGAATATCTACACAGTGTAAAGCGATATTTATTCAAATATTACTTAAATATGCCATAAAATGATATTTACTATGTATTAGGAATGTAAATCATAATATTAATTAATGTTTGAAATCTGCTGTGTATCTTTATAATGCCACATTTAAACGGTAAATGGTGGAATTCTGATATGAAAATTTTAGGGCGCGCAATGAAATATTAGACCCACAAAAAGTGGAATATCCAAACCTTTTTTTCTGTTTCGGTTTGATCGAAACCCCTACTCCCCTAAGTGGAACAATGGAACAGTGTTCAACTTTTGGGTAGCGTTACAAAATGTACACCATGCAGAACGGTAATGATTGACCCCTGAAGCAAAACTGTGCTGATAATCTCATTAGTTGAAGTTGTGAAAAATCCTCCACAACAACTGCTATGTTTGTATGAGGGATTATTTTTCCTTAACTTGTGATTTGAATGACGACCCCGATATAGATGAGGATGACACTATATATACGCCCCCTTGTCTGCTGATGTGTCACTGAAGCAGATCTGTCATAGAGAATCATACGGACACTCATGATCAGACATGATCATAGTCTTGACTCATCCTGTTTACGGACACTCATGAATACAGACATGATGCATTGCCCTCTATTTACTGTCTTGTGGTTATGTTTACACATAACAAGGGTTCGATGTTACTCCCCTAAACTGTTGCTATAGAATATTGGGCCATGACACAGCCCTCTATGTTCTTCCCAAGTGTAAAAACGGGATCTGCCCGTCTATATCTTCACCCGTATCAGAACAACAAGCTATAATCTTGTAACACAGGGCTGCTGGGTTGTCAGTATTCAGTTGTATGTTTTAGTCTTACACGCTGCTGTCACCCCACAGGGTTTGATGGACACATCTGTCATTGTACGCTCACTGCTGGAGATTTTGTCTGTCTATCGTGTGGAGACAACAGCGAAAATCTCCCTTTTCAAAATGCTTATCCATGGACACGAAAGGCAATCCAAAACTTCTAATCGTAGAACCTTTCTATTAAGACAACTCCGCCACTGGTCCCAATAGAGAGGTGGTCACTTTATTCAGGGTCATTTTGTTTACAAATGAAGGTTTGAGACTGTGAAAAATCATCTTTTATAGAACATTATAAAGAGTGCCATAGAAAACAACCATAATTGGCTTTAAAAATGAACCAAGACAAAAGAATCTTTCATTGTATACCTAATGTCATGCATCAGAGAGCATCAACAACTGTCTGTATTATAACTGAAGGATGCACCTGTCATTGTCTAACTGATACAATAGTGTTATACTGGCTGAGGAAAGATTGTGTAAAGATTAACCGAGTTCCATTTGTGTCTCTGATGTATGTAGATAGATGGCACTGTCTTGTCTTGTTCCCTTCCGTCACCGTCGTCCATAGCAACCGACAGCTACATTTACGGAGTGACACGTCATCTGTCAAATGGTGACCAACACTGTCTGCATTTATGTCTTAAGTGTATTTCCTAAAGCCTTGAAGAAGTAGCTTTTGACGAATAGAAATTCATGACAATGACTGTTTTGGGAATCAAGTGTGAAAGTTAATTTCTGGTAAAAAATTATGAAAAACTTCAGAGTTAAGAAGAAATGATGAGATGATTCCCTGTCCAAGTCAAAGCACATAGTTCGACAGACTATGCCTTCATCTTTATCGGTGTAATTCCCGAGTTACCCCCCACGGCTTTACCCCAGTGATACCCGAAATCTTCACCAAATAGCAGCATAAGACCATCTAATAAAACACGTTTATTTGACCCATAAAACAATTCCTCCACCCGCTGTATTGATTCTCTGATTCTGAAGCCACCTGATTTCGAGTTCTTTATTTTGTATGCAAAATGTCGCTGTCTTCATATCTCACGTGATTCAAACCCCTTGATATTCATGGAAGTTGCTAAAAATCCAACCAATCATAAACCCCATTGCCTAAATGTTCAGTGACCTTAACACAATAAAAACAACATGATATTGATTTTTTGCACCGGTGGAAAGCATTACTTTTTCTTCAACATTAATCCATCGGTTTCTCCCACTGCTTGATAAATGAACACGGACTTGTAAAGACAGTGTGAATGATAAAGCTGTGAAACCGACATATAAAACAATTCCTCCACCCGCTGTATTGATTTTCTGATTCTAAAGCCGCCTGACTTCGAGTTCTTTATTTCGTATGCAAAATGTCGCCGATTTCGTGCAAACTAAATCACCTCGCTAATGTGGCGATTTGGCTGATTTGCATAATGCGCTCTTACCGCTAAACTAGGAGCTCGTTGTGACGTTGAGTGAATAGAGATGGGTGGGTTGAGGTGTTCGCTCGTTACTGCTCCATTAAAGCTGTTAGGTGAATCTTGGGGTAGGGTATTTCATTCACTGTCCTTGTCTAATATCAGACCAAGGTATTTGTGAGAAAAAAAAAACAACGTTTGATTCATGGTGATGGATATTTAGTTAAAGCTGATTGTGGTTGACTTTTCTACGAGTAATAAGGTGGTTACTGCTCCATTAAAGCAGTTTTAATTAGAAGAATCTTTGGTTAGCGTAGACGTGCTGAACTTGTAATGGCTAAGAATGCACCCCGCAATACACTTGCTTTCTAATGGAAATATTAGGGTAAGATCGTAGTACCATATTCAGCCGCTATGTGATTTAGTCTTGATTAACCAGACCCTGTGATGGCTTAAACGAAGAAACAATTTAGTCTGTATCAATGTTGTCTAAGTAATTCCCAGAATACATTGTAAAACGCATGAAAAGTGATGTGATTTTGTTTTTGTAAGAATAACTCCCAGAATTCATGGATAAGAAAACGCGTGTTTGTACATATATCCTCTCTATCCTGTAAGCCCTTTTATATATATGTAGTGTCTCTGTCATTGCCTCCTCGAAGGGGACATATAATAGAGATTGACAGACCTGATGCACGTGTAAAGTTACCTAAAACAATCAATCAATCATCGATCAAATCCTGAGTTTATTTGAGCACTCCCTAATTATTCCTCATTCAGAGGTTGTGGCATGGCTGCCCAGTCTACATTTCAACCGTGCTCTCCAAGCCTTTCAGTCACTAGGATCTATCAGACCCTTGCCCAAACATGCCCAACACAGTCATGATTTAATGACAGCAAACGCTGCATATTCCCATTGTTCTAAGACCCCCTCACAGTGCCTGTATCCTGGGAGCCCTTCTATAAAGTGCCGCCCGTCTCTGCCTGTCAGTGTCATCTCACAGGGGGCAAAAGTCACCCACATCCAACATGTCAAATACGTCCACAAGTTGGCTCACAATGATGAAGAGGTTTGCAGATAGAAGCAGTAGTTTGTGCATTTATATATTGTTAGGGACTTTTTAATTAGTTATTATACGGGCGAGAGTTAGAGATCAGACAATGTCTCACTGCGTGTTGAGTTTAACAGAATGAGTGACCTTTTTCTCCCATGTATATTTATCATTTTAGGTCTTAAACTTTGTAGTGTAAGATATAACAAGAACGTAATCCTTAAGGCGATTAAGGCCTCTGAAAGTCTCTGGGTCTGAAACTGCTACACTTCTAAACATGGGGGAGGGCTGGTCCAATGACTAAGACGCCTGACTATGCATATATGACCGGTCTATATTGCATCAGGAAATCATGACTTTGAGTCTACGGCCATCCAAATCTTTGCAAGGGTCCTCAAAATTGTTACAATAGTAGCAAAAGTGTCTCCCTTATTTAGGGAGTTGTCCCCATGCGGGGATTTTACTGTACATCCATATCTATCGATGCATATAATTGCATTACTATAAAAAAGCACTGTCAATATCTGCAGCCATCACTAACTACCCAGGTGCCCCAACAAGAACCACACCCAAGTGTTACCGGGCTTCAAAGGCGAAAAGTGCATGTCATGTAATGCGCTGGAAGATTCGATAATCGGGTGATTAGAGCGCACAGTTTGTCTGTCACACCCCTGTTGATGAAGGCGCGGAAGGGATGCCTGAAACCTTCAAATTTGTACTAATACACTGAAGCGGGTGGGTCATGTTGACCGCAGCTGTGGCTGGATTAGCAAAGAAAGAACATTTGAAGTAGAAGGAAGGAAAGGAAAGGGAAGACCAAAACAGACTTGGGATCCGGTTGTGCAGAAAGATCAGGCATGCTTTGGCAGGGGTCTAATAGATCCAGGTGACCGAAAGGTACGGTTGAGATGTAGACTGGGCATCCAGGCCACACCCTCTGAATGAGGAATAATTAGGGCTTGCTCAAATAAACTTAGGATTTGATTGATTGATTAAGTGGCAAATTAGTCAATGCCTACTTTTAACCATTAACTGGCTTAACAAGGCTCGAACCTATGACCTGTATCAAAGCCACAACTGAACAACTGAACAGCACGCTAACTGAACGGGACTTGAACTGATGACTCTAAGTTTGTAAGACCAGGCGTGTACAATACATGTGCATTTGCTGACGTATTAGGTGTTAAACATGCACCCACCATATCTGTCTATCGCATGTGGAGAAAATTTCAACGAAACATAACAGGAGTTTTAAAAGCTTTGAACAGAGTGGGACTCGAACCTATGACTTTATGTCTGTAAGACCTATCACCTACAATACAAATTGGCATAAAGAGCCAGCAAGGCAAGTGGTAAAACACTCCAGTCCATATAGTCTATTCCATGCTGAGAAAGTTTCCACAAAATGTGACAGGAGCTTAAATATAACACTGAAACCCCACGACACCACACTTGTGCATACAGCCCATTGACTTTTTGTGGTATTAAGACAAGTGTCAAAACACGTAACTGAGAAAGTTTCCAGGAAAGGTAACGTGAGCGTTCACAGCTGTAGACTGAGTAGACTGAGCAGCGAGACAGAAACTCAGCTCAGTAGATACGCGAGAAACGCACAGTGGAGCGGCAGTTTAAGTGTTGACTCTTACACGGGAGTGTAAACTTTGTAGGTTACCAGCGGATATTCGTAGGAGGGGTAATTGTGTGTTTATATGGGAGTGACATTTGTTCATTGATGTATTGCGACAGTTGCAAAAACTCATGGACTATTATGTCAGTTATATCAGTTTACACATCAACTTTCACTTGGGATTGTAAGTATACATGTCACACAGGAGTGTAAACTTCATACAGGTTACCAGCGGATATTTGTAGACTGGGTTAACAACTAAACATGCGATTATGGGATTAAAGTTAATACATTGTTATATTGTTGCAATTGCAAAACTCACTGACTAATGTATGAGTTATATCAGTTTACATGTTGCCTCATACACGGCCGTGTAAACTTTACAGGTTACCTAAGGATATTTATAGAAGGGGTAATTGTGTGTTAATATAGGAGTAAAGTTTGTTCATTGTTGTATTGTTACAATTGCATAAATCATGGACTATTATATCAGTTATATCAGTTCACACATCAACTTTTACTTAGGATTGTAAAGTTTGGTTACAAATGGATATTGATATTTATATTTATAGTTGGGGTAAATTTGTAAATGTTGCCTTATGGGAATGAAGTTTGTTCATTGATGTATTGTAATACTTGCAAAACGCATGGACTTTCAGTTTATGTGCTTTTGAAGCTTGCATGTCCGTGTTGGATAGCTGTTGTTGGACGGAATCTTTCATCCTGAGCTGTGATAATTGCGCACAGAGTTACTAGTTTCCTCTCTCAAACATCAATAGGCTATTTGTGGAGATATTGTCCAAATATGAAATGCTTAGTGCTATAAAAGTACAAGGTGATCTTCGTAGAAGTCAATTATGTTGTACAAATATGGTCTTTCCTGGGCAAAAGTGAAATGACAATAGTGAAGTCCCGGGCGTGAAGTCAGAATAAGAACTTCACAGGTTGTGTGCTTCTGTGGCCGAGTTGATAGGGAGTCGTACTTTGGACCAGAAGGTCGTGAGCTTGAACCTCAGTTAAGTCTGGTTGTGGGTGTTGAGCAAACGCATTCCTAAACAGTTACACACTGCTGATACTTTAATGTTAAATAGGTACAGGTCAGGCAAGTGAACGCCAATTTCAGCGATAAGCGCGTCTGTAGTACGGCCGCAAATGATATATACTCCCCAGGGAGTTGAGAAAGATATAGTGTGACAAAGATGCCAATGAACTGGTGTTAATGTATAGTTGCTCAAGTGAACTAACGACTCTTGATAAGCACATTTACATTTACATTTACTTACAGTGATGGCGGAAATGTTTTCCATGCACAGACAGAGTTACAATCTTCCTCTGTCATACCCTGGTTACTGTAATGAATAGCTTTGCTACAGTTTACAGCAGTGGTATAAATCATCATAACAGCACATAGCGTGTTCCATAAACGAGGCATTAATACACGTGTGCGTGATAATCTCGATGTGATCATGCTGTAATCAGTAATAATCAGTATATAGTAGTAATCAGGAGCAATCAGGCTGAATATTTGGTCATCTACCTTCAGCAGTACGAGTTAGAGGTCTCAATGGAGAAATGGTCTTTATGTGGTTCCCAAGGTAAAACGGTCTCAATGATTGTGGTCACAATGGTTCCCAGTAGAACATCCATTTAAGACCAAGAAAAGTGGTACATCGGTACACAAGCCCCTATTTAGTAGAAAATCAAAAACCATAGACAGATCCATTTTCATTGGCACAAGGCCCCTTTTTGCCATGTGTGCTTTTGCAGTTGTTTTTGCATGTTACCTATGAAATCACACTTAAAATGCATGATATCCCCCAAGTTTGCAAAAAAAAAAAAACTGGATCTGCCTTGAACGCCCCTTTTACAAAGAGGTCACCTATCTAATAAGGAATTACACTATTTTTTTCAGTCCCAATCCTTATAAAGTGACAACTATCTAACTTCGGTATAGCCTGTGAAGGAGGAAAGACATTCATGAAAAAAGCTACTCCGCATAAAATTTTATGGAACTTGCATAAACTTTTATGGAACTTTGCCGAAAGGCAATAAAACTAAAGCTGTCAGTTTTGCGTATAACCTGCTGTATAACTTATGACAAACACGAGAGGATCAATGCTGCAGGTGGTACTTAACCTCAGCAAATGGGTTCGAAGTACGGTGGAACCTCTATTAAACCACTCTGTGGCTGGATTCATATGGTCTCAAAAGAGAGGTTGTCTTGTTATGGAGGTTGACATTGGTATCTTCATGAAGGTTAGAGATCGAAATGGTCTCATTATCAAGGTGGTCTCTTTATAAAGGTGGTCTTCATTGCACGTTTTTCTGTCAATCAATTGATACGTGTTTTTTCTGGAGTATGCAACACCATTTTGCAGTAGAACCTATCTATGAACCCAAACCACTAGGAGCTGGGCTCAAATGTAGTATACAAATCAATTTACAGTAGAAAATTACAAAATTCTACTTTTATCAAGAACTTTTATCAACTTTTTCCTGAAGTTCAATCTGAAAATAGAGGTGGTCTTTTATAATGGACAAAACACATGTTGGTCACATTATTCTAGAAATTATTTGTGCAGACTGTCTTTAAACTGCTAAGAGACTTATCATACAATTGTATGCTTGTTTCTTATAATGTTGGTCAATTCTGCCGCAGAAATGAGTGAGTTCACAAAACCCCACCAAATTCTGGAGCAATTAAAACAAATGGTTTCGAATAAAGGAATAAATAAAAAACATGGTGCGTTAATATGAGCAAAGTGGGTTTTAAAATGATATGAATTTTAGTTCAATAAAAAATCATATGTAATTCATCATTTTTGTTTAATTTTACCATCATGTTGTGTGTGCAGTCATTTTTTCTACCAACCACTAGGAAACAAAATAACCTATAAACAATTTTCAAAATCAATTTTAGCTGTGAACCAAACAATTTTTTTCTAGGCCTAAGTACATTTCTGCCATGAGCGAGTTCACATAAATCCGTGAGGTCGTTATGTAACACGCAGACGCACCTGAATATTTCATGGTGAGACTCCGGCTGTAAAAAGTCTCGACCTGCAGACGTCCACTTGGCTGCGGTTTACGGAACAAGTCATTCTATTGGGTACAGAAAGGGCTCACTTCATTGTTACACTATTTTCAATGGGGCAAACTGGTTTCCCGTACATTTAAGTTACAATCGGATTGTAAATGGGGGATTTAGCATGATTTCAATAGTTTTTTTTTACAGATTATGGGAGTTAAGTCACAATCGAGTATGTTGTTATAAACTTGGATTGACATGACGAGTGCAAAAATGGTGTATGGATTCAAGTTTTACAAGCCTAAGCTTCCATTTGACTACATCAAGTGGCCATGTCTTCAGTGATGTCTATTGTGGTCAAAATATGCTTGGTAGAAAAATGTGAAGGGAGAGAAAGTTTGAAATCATTGTATTTACGATGTTCCCTATTCCTCAAACAAATAGAATACAGTAGAACCCCTCTATTTGGACAAGCTCTGGGACCAGTGTTAGATGGTCTCAATAGAGAGGTGGTCTCTATACAGAGGCTCATTTTGATAGCTTTGTGAAGGCTTCGGATTGTGGACTTATTATAGAGGTGTTCTCAATAGACAGGTGATCTCAATTGGAGGTTCTACTGTAAATTTATACGCCCTGTAAAAATACGTCAACTGATTATGTTAAAAACTGTCTATTGCTCTAAATGGTCAAGTTTAGTACATAGCAAAGTGATGTGACGACCTCACCTTGGCTTGGGTGAGTGTTGAGTTCACCATCAAAACATATGTAAGACATGACATCAGAGCTAGTAGCTGGTATCAATACGTCATTGAAGCAAAGTTTTTAGCCTTGTGGATGTGGCGTAGTTGGTATGGCGCTGGCTTTGTTGGCTAGTCGCTTTGCGGCGCAGTCGACCCAAAGGTCTGGGGCCCAAAGGTCTGGGGTTCGATCCCCGCCCAGGCCAAGTAAAGACTTGAGTAGCCTACTTGGTTCTGAATGTACTAAAATGTACTAAAAAATACCATGCATGTTAAATCAACACTATAACCTTAAATTTCATATCAAAGCATGCGAATCTCCACAATAACACTTCAGTAGATCTTGGGTGAGTGTCCCTTTTTTCTCCCGCAATTAGAATACAGTAAAACCTCCAATTAAGATCACCTCTCTTGAGACCACCAACATTCACAAAGCTACCAAAATGAGCCTCTGTATAGAGACTACCTCTCTATTGAGACCACCTAACACTAATCCCAAAGGTGGTCTTGATAGATGTTCTACTGTATGTACTGTATCCCCTATTTCTCAAGCAATTAGAATATTAGATTTATGGCTGCTATAAAAAGCCGTGCACTTGGCAGCCGCACTCACGCGGACTCAATCCGTGGTCGGCACTGAGCACGCCATGGTGTTAAACCCATTGCTGGATAATTGTAAATCTCTGTATATTTGTAATGGAAGACGGTCAAAATGTATCATCACCTTATTGTGATGAATGAAAGTTTTTCTTTAAATGTCATCTATGGTCGTGGCATTTTTTCAGGCTATATGTACATAGGCCACTAGTTCAAATTATTATGGGCAAGACAAAATCGGACTGTAAAAATTTACAACCAAAGTCTACTTGGCCCATTCAATCTTATGCTCAGTTTGCACAAGGCACAATGTGTTTCTCTGCAAAATTGTAACAACGTTTTTAAAACTTTATCCTGAGCTATTTTGATAATATATATATGTGTTTTTGTAAAATCATATGAAAGTACAACAATCTCCTATTAATAGACCCTCTATCAAACTCCTAAAGCTCTATAACCAACGTGAATCTCCAACCAGAGACCACCACATTTCCCCAACCAATTACCATATACATGGGATTTATGGATAAGGTTGGCTTTATGACAAGCCCTGTCTGGCCTCTCTGACTGTGGAATGCCACGGTCTACACACCCCAGTGGACAGTTACTGACCACACCCTCCAAATCCTTACATTACGATGCTTAATAGGGCGTGAGAAGATCTATAAAGACAGCAGAGAAGGGACGTGAACCGAGCGCACACTTTGATTTGGTTGATTAGCTTTGTGCGTTTGGGTGAATAAGAGAAACGTCATGGAAAATTTGAGCTTATTTTAGGTTTTAGTCTAGTCTGCAGTAGTCATCATCAATGACTAATCAATAAATCAATCAATCAGTATAGCAAACAAGCCAATCAAATCCTAAATTTATTTCGATTGACTCGTATTATTCCTCAATTTGAGGGTTTGTCTTACTGCCCACTCTACCCGGCAACTATCCCCTGCAGGCTTTTATGTCATTATGTTTTAAAAGGATACTAAATCTTTTTGTATCTATGTGTCCCAGGTCTATTTGGTCTTCCAGAAAAGGGTTATTAATTGCTCTATGTTGTCACAGACTACAAGATAATCGATAGGTCTATTTTAGACCATCAGTAACCATCATATACAAACAGTAATCATGGCGGTAACGTCCGTACCACCCCCAATGCCAATATCTGAGAACAACGTCTAAAAGCCTCTCGAATTACCTTATCACCCGTATTTATCATACGTTTTTCTCTGTCTTTTAAAGTCACCCAAATATCACTGTCTGAGAAAGGCATTTGTTTATAAAGCTTCCTTATTAGACTTTTTGTGACAATCTTTGCCATATACAGTAGAACTTCTCTTTAGGACCAGTGTTAGGTGGTCTCAATAGAGAGGTGGTCAAACTTTTGCTTTCAATTTTGTCAACTTATAATGTCAGCAATATCAGAGGTTCATGCACTATACATAAGCAAACACAACAGACAGAATTAATGGATTAAATTTGACTATAGTAGTCTATAAAATTCTTAAAATCATACTTATAACAGACTAGCCTTTCTAAAGGTGATATGTAATATTTAGTTATTCATATCTGGTTTCCTTCATATTAAAACACCCATGCAGAATACAACTCCTTTGCCTCTATGCAATAGCATATGTTAGACTAACAGGCTGCAGTTTGAATATCATTCTGAATATCAACTCCCAATGCTTAGACATTTAGACTGTGGCTGTTTCTGAGTGCAATGATCACAAATTTCAATAGTCTTTTCAAATGAAATTCCAGGCATTGACAAATGCTATAACAGACTAAATCAAAGCTTCGCTTCAGCTGCTGAAGCTCTGTAATTATCCACCATCAATCCTGTTGAAACGTTCACCTGCTCAGCTACAATCATCTCAGAAAGTCAGCTCCAAACCCCCCACTTTACTCACAGACCCCGTAATAACCCGAGTCTGGATATAAATCTCTGTGTCCCAGGAATAAAAATCCGTGTAGCACACGAAAATAGCATTAACCAGTGAATAGCATGATAATAACGACTCCGGGGATCGATATCTGCCCAAGTTCATTAACAAAAGCCCGGCTGATGGATCGTTGGGGCGAAATGTAAAAATATCACAGGTCGCAAAGTAAGTGCATGGGGTGGATTTTTTGTATAGAGATTACCCCGGGGGTGGGGTCTGGCCTTAATAAGTGGTCTCGATAGAGAGGTGGTTTCTTTATGGAGGTTTGTTATGGCATGTTTATGGGCCTTTGGAATGTAATGAATGGTCTCATTATAGAGGTGGTCTCTTTATAGAGGTGGGCTCATTATAGAGGTGGTCCCAATGTTGAGGTGGTCTTAATAGGAGGTTCAACTGTATGAGGGTGAGTGTTTTTTAATGGTCTGCTGTCATCAATCTTTAAGCATAATTCTCTATCATGTGATCTCTATTGATAGACGGAAATTGACTCAGGACTTCACATATTTCTATTCTACTACATGAGCTTAAGGTAGTCCGTGGCTGAGACATTTTAGCACAGTTAATGCAATATTCTTGGTTTATTATTCCCGGAGATTTTTGAACATGATAAAAGCTTTATGATTAAATTTGGACGTCTATTTGTTAAACTGGTACTTTCATTTCATAACCAATATATAAAACTGTCCTGATTTCTAAGATTGTCTTGATAGTCTTCTATCAGCTAGTCTCGTTTGGTACCCACAAACATGGTATTAGACGTCTGAGGCCATTTACTGAAAAAGCTGACTCAGTTATGAAATGCAAATCAATGTTGTCACTACTTCAGGTTTTAGACAGGTGTCACCTTAAAAAAACTGGCGTCAATTGAGATTCGCAATTTTCCTGATAAGTGGGTGTGTGATTGAGTGTTACTTGAGCTGGTTAAAAAGAGTCAAGCAAAAAACATGTCAGTCTGAAGAGATGGAAAAACCGGAGGTGTTAACCCTTTGCCCGTCGCTAATTTTCCTGATCATAGTGCACCTGACGGTGAAAGAGTTAATAGGTCTGAAAAAGCTCACCAACCTAATCACCAAACTGCATGCTGTCCCACTAAAAAAAACTACCATCACCAAATAGTCACTCTATATTGTACAATGTATTGGGACACAATAAATTGCCAAATAAACATGCTCTTCCGAAGTGTAACCTAGAAAACTAAACAATCACAGCAAAACTCTCGTTAGTTTGGAGAGACTTTATGTATATTTTGACCTAATTGGGAAGAGTCAAGGGCTCAAAAGCAAGTTATATTATATTCAGGTTGCAAATAATGCTCATTTGAAGAGCATATGCTCTATATTGAAAGTTATTTGTTAGGAACACTCATAATTGTCATATTACAAGTATTACCCACTTTCTGTTCTATTCAACCACCCGTGCATTGTGAAAGCTCCGTTCTATGCTGTATTCAATAACCCTTGTGTCATCAAACCAACATCCACAGGCTCAAACCGGGGCATTGTGATTTGTATAGCTGACAAATACTCCGCACAAACAGCAATTTACCAAATGAGATTTAGATGGACGATTGAATCCTGCGTTGCTGTGCCTAACTCGCTTACTAGCCTCGTCGTCACTAATCTCTCGTCAAACACAGATCTGTATACACGGTTTGGATGATGTAGCCACAGTTAGGGAAGCTCGAATACGAATTGATACACAATTGCCATAACAGTTTGGTCATGTCTTGAAAACTATGTTTGTCTTTGGGTTCACAGATGAAGATTTTTGAAAGTGTTTTGGGGGAGTCAGATAGGAAATGTTCTGGCTGATGCTGATTTTTACCCCTATGCTTGCAGAAGTCTATTTTCATCTTTAGAGGATAGAAAGAAAGTGTTTTAATGAAAAAAGGCTTTTCTATATTAAATAAAGACTTTTCTATATTAAATAAAGGCTTTTGTATATTGAAAAAAGACTTTTATATATCAAAGAAAGACTTCTGTATAGGTTTGAGATGATGTCTGTCAATGGTGAAGTGGGAAATCGCTTAAAAATTAAGCGTGAAATGGGAAATTTAAAAAAAAAAAAATCTAGCATGAAGTGGGGAATCAGGCAATTAAGTGTGAGATTCTCGGCACACAATCACATCGTAGTTACAGCATCGTCATGGCGGCTAACTCGCTTACTTTCCCTGCATCGCTAACCGTGTTACGGAGATGGGAGAGAGGCTGTTAGTGGAGATTATGTTGAGTACAGATACAGTGTAAGTTGGTTACGGGGATTGGAAGGGACGCTGGGTCTTCTCAGACTACGCAAACTGTGTGTTGTCCAACTTACATTTACCTCTATGGTAAGGGGGCTGTCCTTTATCATAGCTTAGGGGGTGGGGGTGAAAAAAGGTCGGGGGCTGGGGCCGAAAAACTCATTTTGATTTTGGATGTGATGGTTTTGTGGGTGGGGGACTTGAAAACCTGCGGCCTGTAAAATTGGTAGTGATTTTAGGTGAAGCTGGAAGGTGGTGTTTTCTAACAAATTGAGGCGGTGGGTCTTGATAATTGTACCATAATGGTTTCATTTCTTCATAACGCCTGGAGGTTCTACTATATTCTGATAGAATGACTGACGTTGGTAGTTAGTTGAGTTTGATGCTCAGTAAGTGATTGCTCAGCGGCTGGTAATCTTGTTGTGGATTTGGCTGTGGGCGATAATCTGGTAATTGATACCGAGTCGTTATATCAACAAGACGGAGTTGGCATCGTAAATCTGACGTCCATTAACTAATGTTCATTAACCCTTTCATGGGTCACTAGTCGTGAATGTCTAACACTGCCGCAGAGAATAATATCTAAAATAAGCTTAAAATTTACGAAGATGGATGTTTGATTTTCACGGTGCAATGAGGATGAGGTCGAATTAGTAAATTTGAGCTTATTTTGGGCTGCCGTAGCAACAGCATTTGCTACTTAAGGAGTTAAAGGGTTAAGATAATTTACTAAAAAGAGCAGAAAAGTTAGAAATAGGAGTAACAATGATGATATAATGTTTGACAGATATTTTCTTTGATATTACTGTTTCGTAAATAAGATGTAGTTATTATCGTATCTCTGCCCGAGTCTGTTAAATTCCCGGGGTTAAATTTAGTCTTTAATTAGATCATGTTCATTTACATTAGGACCTAATTAGAAAAGAATACAGTAGAACCTTATAGTGTGGAAACCCTACTAAACACACTATGTGCTACAGTGTTATTATACACCATACCATAGTCTGTGCCCCTGTCTCCTCATCTGTCTAAAAATCCTCGCCCTGAATTAGATAGCCCTATATTAGGGTACTATAGACCCTAGTCTCCTCAGCTCCCTAACATTGTCACGTCTTGTCACAAACCCGATCGATCAGATAGAAGCTGCGATCCCAGAATAATCTCAACGCAATCTCCCGTCCAGTGAAGGACTGATGCCTCTATTATACACGGTATAAAGATTGAGGACAGCCTCAGGAAGTGGCTCAAGTGGTCTCCATAGACAGGTTGAGGTTCTTGGTATTGATCTGACTAAGCTTTGGGACCTTGAAAATATTCACATTATAGAGGTAGTCTCAATAAAACTTTGTCTCTGTATGGAAGTTTGCAGTTTTCATTTAATGGACATTTGGGACTTCGAAAACATTCTTATTATAGAGGTGGTCTTAATAGAGGTGGTATCTATGTGGATGTTTGCTATTGTTATCTAATTGAGATTTGGGTCGTTAAAAATAGTCTTATCATAGAGGTGGTCTCTATAGAGAGGGGGTCTTAATGAGACGATTTGCAATTGTCATTTGATTGCAATTTGGGGCCTCCAAAAATGTCTTCTTAAAGAGGTCTCAATGGATGTTCTACTATATAAAGTGTCACACTGTTCTGGCGACAACTGATCATAATATATGCTTTAAAACTGTCAATCAAGCTTCCCTCTATAAAGAGACCACCTGCATCAAGACAACTTCAAACCAGTCCCCTGGGTGCTTTCAATAGAGATTTTCTTATATAATCTGAAGTGTCATCTCTATTTCGAGCTCAGACCAACGTCTATAATACAGAATTGACGGCTGATGCTATCAACACGTCAAGATTCGCTCCGTCACGTCACCGATAGCAGACGTAATTTCCTTGCACTTTTATGGTCACACTTTCGGCGCTCCTATTTGGGTGATATCTACTGCAATCCCCACAGGACCGTGACGGCCTATTGGAATGTTAGAGATAGTTTGGAAATGAGAATGTAGAAATGAATTTGAGTGAATGATTCATTTTTTATAATTTGAATGTATTTCGTGTCTTAGACACATCGTCAGCAAATGACGAACTTATAAATGGAAATGGAGTGGTAGTTAATACTATTATGTACACGTACATGAATGTTTCGATAGCAATAAGTCAGAATAGTTAGTATATTAGCATTGTTTATTGTAGTTTTGGTTGGGCTTGTTTATGTCAAAATCTGATAACTCAAATTTATGCATAACTCAAGCACATAATCATTTCACTTCATGTCATTCATTGATAAATCAAAGTTTTGGACAATTCGAATTTTTTCATCAATTCCTGTCAAGGTCAAGTAGAACAGGTGCAATGGTAGGAATTATCTCAAAGGTGAAAATCGGAAATACAGTAGAACCTCTAATTCAGACTGGCTGTATAAAGAGACCACCTCTATAATAGGACCAGTTTTCTAGTGGTCTCAAACCTTTATAAAAAAGACCTCCGCAAACCTCCATAAAGAGACCACATCTCCAATGAGACTACTTGAGATCAGGTAGTCTTGATAGAGAGTTTCGACTGTAAACGCATCCACAATATAACCTTGGCATTTAACATTGATTTCCACTTTACATTTGTGAGTTTTGACATATTTGGTTGGTATTTTACGATGCAACTTTGATCACCGACAATTTGACTCCACGCAGTCTAGAGCAATTTCCTAAAAGGTGAATAGAGCGAATTGTAACGTCCGTATTAGTGTAACCTTCGGTTTGTATTTAAGCTATGAAAATGGAAAATGGCAGACGTGACTTTAGTCAGAAACTATAATCTTCCGTGTGCTTTCAATGAGATGGACAAATCATGAGGTACAGTAAGGACTTGTTATCTCGAACCTGTTGGGATTAAAGTAAAATACCAAATACTCATGATAACTCGCAGATATTTGTTTATAATGTGGTTGAAGGCAAATGAAACTACAGTAGAACCTCTCTATTAGGACCACCTTTGGGACCAGTGTTAGGTGGTCTCAATAGAGAGGTGGTCTCTATACAGAGGTTCATTTTGGTAGCTTTATGAAGGTTTGGGGCCGAGAAAAGTGGTCTTATTATAGAGGTGGTCTCAATAGAGAGGTGGTCTTAATTGGAGGTTTTACTGTAACTCTGAAATAACAGAAAATTTGAGATATGCAAATATCGAGATAATGAGGTTTTACTGCATCTATTTTCGAAATAACAAGGCCCATTTTTGGCCCCTACAAACCTACTACATGCGTTCTTCGCCTTGTAAAGCTCTATGATTGTAGAACCAATGGAGCTTGTAATCGATGATGACAAGTGAAGAATCTGCTTGTTCTGACATCTATTGGACATCTTTATGGTTGCATTGTTTTGAAAACCCACCAGCAAAATTATACAATATGCGTATGCTTTCATGGCCAAATAGATAGGAAGTTGGACTTGTGACCAGAAGGTCGTGGGTTGGATGCCAGTTCGGGTCCATTGGTGGATGTTGAGCAAACCTATCTTTAACAGGTTGCACACTGCTCCGTGGCACCTACATCATTCCCTAATGCTTTCATTTTGACAAACCCCAGGAGCTGATTGAGGATTTTGGTGAAGGGAGGTAGCTGAGAGAAAGTGAATGCTGATAAATGTTGTCACACACAAACTACCGAGTTTCAGGGGTCCGGGGGAAAGCATTCTGAGACATTTTTCGTGCTAATTTTCCATGTACAACTCTCGGAAATTTCAAGCATACAATGTTTATTTCTTAACAAAAAAAAAACATTTTTTTTTTAAACAGTGGGGGAGGCTGAACCAACAGATCCATTACTGTAACACCAATATCCCCCCTCCCCCTCCTGCCATGCCTTGATAAATGGAGGCTCTGCAAACCCTTCGTTGTAGACGTGATACTTTGTAATAGATGACGACACGACAAGATTGGGTCGTTTCTACAAAACAGGTTAGCTGAGGCACGTTTTGGAAATAACATTACAGTTTTAAATGATGGAGCAAGTTGTTTTTGCTTATAAACAACTCCCAGCGGAGAGTTCAGTGGCCTCTTTCTACTAATTTAGTGCTTCGTGTTAAGGTTTATACTTTCTTTACAACTGCCTTATATATTAGAGGCTTTTTTTCAAGATATAACTCCCTCAATATAAAGTGAGTCAGCATAAGTCAATGGGAACAGAAATGATGTACACATTTAAAGATATTGCTCAGCCAAAAAGAGTGCATTTCTAATGGCAGATGTGACTTAATATGGGAGAGATAAGCGACTTCTTACGTGCACCATGCAAGTTACGTCTGACCGAAAATCATTCTGTTGACATTTCTCGTATTCACGTGTTTTGATGAGTTTATAACAGGCCTTGCATTGAGTGGTATTTAAATTGCTCTAGATATTTTAATACCCTTTTCAAATGAAAGTCCCTTTCAGAATGCACAGAGCACATAATATTGCTTCTGTTTAAACATACTTGTTCGGCCACTGAGCATAACCTTTAACCCCAGATCTTGTGTGTTTCTTGCCTTTTCTCACAGCTCAGTGGACCCGGGATCGTGGCCAATTGAGCGATGCAAAAATAAAGTGGATAATTATTGGAGCGGATTAGACTTTGGGGACGAAGACGGGCGAGGCATGGGTTATAGGTCCCTACAGGGGGTGCTGGGATAAGGAATGGGTAATGCAGTGTGGTTCCGTGGCCGAGTTGATAGGGAGCTGGACTCGTGACCAGAAGGTCATTTTATTTTTGGCCTGGTGATTAAAAACAGCACATTTTTGAGTTGTACATAGTTCACGTTAATTTTTTGGGTTGAAAATAGTGAATGAGTGATTGAGGTGATTAGACATTGTGGAATGATGTGCTGCCGATGCAAGCATATGAGAAATATCAGTTGAAGATGGATAATGACCTGGTGTAAATTGAAAACCTTTGAATAAACCAGGGTTTTTGTTTAAGTGGTCTTATTATAGAGGTGGTAGCTTTACTATTATCTAAACCTTTGAAAAGAGTTTTTGGTTTAAGTGGTCTAATTATTGGAGTCTCTTTATTGGGGTGTAGTGGTAGATGGTAATATTTTAGCTTTGATTAGAGGCTATGGAGAATACAGTAGAACTTTATTATTGAGACAGCCAGAGGGACTAACCTCAACTGGTTGCAATAGTCTTATCTCAGCTTTACCATAAATAGTAACTTGCAGAAACAAACCGAGAGTAAAACAGTATTAAACAATACGTTTAACACGTTAGGCTATAGGAAAATACTGTGCACATGGTGATGTTTGTTACTGCAATTATATTTCTGGTGAAGCTGGGATATGCCTATAGAGATGGTCATTAAATCAAGGTTCAAAGGTCTTACTCGTTATGAGTTTGAGAAATGGTCTTATTATACAGGTGGTCTCTTTATAAAGGTTTGAGACTGTCAGAAATGGTCTTGTTATAGTGGAGGTGGCAGTAAATGCAGCCATCAAGAGTTACAGTCTTTGGGGTCACAGAATAGGGCAGCAGTCAGGCGTGATGAATGGAGAATGATGTGACAGGCAGATTGCATTGTAAGATCCAGGAATCTGGATCCATGTGAAACAATGTGATCATCCACTTGTTGGGCAGTATTAGGCATTTCAAGATGGAATGGACAGGAATGTAGCAATATTATACCAGCCTCTAATAAATGCATGTGTTCTCTTTAGGGTATTCAGGGTGGCAACGAGTAACAGATAGATGTAGAGATATATGTTGATGGTTAACCATCCCTATATGTGACTTGTATACTAAACATCCACCAAAGGGCCCTCCCTTTCTTAAAGGGCCACTTACTAAAATAGTCTGTATCAAATCTCTGCACTCTGAAATGTCTATGTAAATACCATTCATGTAAAATCCCACTTTCTAAATGGACAGATGTTCACCTTAAAAGCCCATGTGATTTTGCGCGATCGTTTATCGTAGATTGCGTGCAAAGTGCGTGTCCGCAATAAAAGCATTGGCTGGTGCATATGAGAGGCACAAATCGTGGCGATGGGCGCATCGTGACACTTGCTGCTGTCATCACAAAGACGCGTGATGAACCGTGATGGAGCGAGACGTTAAACGCGAGTAAATCACGATGTCGTTAAACAAGCATAGATCATGATGTCAAGAGATTGACTCTTTCACAGTGACTATTCATGTTGTTGCGTCTTTCAATGTGATTAAGTATTATTTTATTGATATCATTGTTGGTTCATGGAAATGTCTCGTACACTCTCTCCAATAGATGCGGTGTTGCAATAACTTGTGAATGTGAATGCTAAGGCTGAAGATGAGGATGCATTGATGTAGATATGATGAAACCGGAACATTTTAGATCCTAATACTATACGCAAGTTGTCACTGGCTTTGATTATTTACATGACTCATTTAAATAGTATGAACGAATGAAACTGATTATGGGGTCATGATTCAAACAAAAAGCTACATTTGAATTTCAAAACTATTATCTTGGGGTGAAGTTCCAAAAAAATTTTTTTTCAAATTTTAAATATAATCGATTTTTGAAACTTACAGGTTTCTTTTCAAATTAAACACCATCATATGGGATGAAATGGTAGGAAAAAAAGCTACATTTGAATTTCAAAACTGGATGTTATCTTGGGGTGAAGTATAACGAGACATATGAGCCTATATCCAGGTGCCTGCTGTATATATGATGTAGACCGCGATGTTTTCTTGTCTGACCCGTCGCCTATGACCTGAAATGTATTTTTTGGGTCTCATCAGACCAACTAGAGCAGTGCACATTGTTACACCAATCCGTTTGTTTTTTTTGAAAAAACAAAGTATCCTAACAAGCCAAATGACTACTTTGATGATGATTCCCTGCAATTGAAAAAAAATTTCTTAAGATCTAATGTTCATAAAATGTTCAAATTCGATATTAGAATGCCACCTTAATAGGTAAGATTTTCGTATTTGCATTTGCCTTATAGAGACTGAACTTGACCTGTATTTATTGACCGTTCAATTGTTCAATTTGAAGGTTTACTTGATAAAAAATAGTTCGAAAATTTTTTCAAATTTTAAATATAATCGTTTTTCAAACCAACAACATCTTTTCAAATTAAACACCATCATATGGGATGAAATGGTAGGAAAAAAAGCTACATTTGAATTTCAAAACTGTTATCTTGGGGTGAAGTATAATGAGACAAATGAGCCTATATCCAGGTGCCTGATGTATATATGATGTAGACCGCGATGTTTCATCTGACCCCGCGGGAGTGACCATCGCCTTGACCGCGACCTGAAGCTACTTTAGTGGGTCTCATCAGACCAACTACAATGACTACAGTGATGATGATTCGCAATTGAAGTCATTAGTTTGACCTGGATGTTCAGTATAATGTCAAATTGATAGAGAAACCTCTATAGTAAGACTATTTCTCGCATTTCCATGCCTTATAGAGACTGTTGTGAGACCTCCTCTTTATTGAGACCACTTGAGGTCAGTTGACAGGTTGTCTTGATAGAGAATAGGAATCATCAAGTGGTCTCAGTAGAGAAGGTGCATGTAGTTGTCCCTGGAGATTTCAGATGGTGACCAATGGTCTATTTTTAGAGGCAATCTTCATAAAAGGTTATTCTGTATGACAGGTGCATTAAATGACCAAGCTCAAGATGTCAAGTGTTTAGTTTTTCGCGTGAATTCTTTAACAGTGGATTAAAATAAACGGCTCCAGACTGGGTTGAATGATAACTGACCAAGTATGTAGGCTGGGGGTTACAAACTAATACACAGACATTTTGGTGTTTGACTAACCTTTTAACAGCTCTCTGCTTGGGATGATGGTATCATTCTGGTCTCACAAATGATGGGGTCGTGAGTTCGATGATGGTCCCGAATGGCCACTTGATATAGTCAATTGGTTGTAAAACCTGTCTTCAGTGTATCGTTGGTAGAAATATGCTTGCTAAAAAGACGTAAGAGAGAGAGAAGTTTGAAGATTTTTTCTAAACTTTGATGGTATGCTCCAACAAGTTAAATGTAAAAAAAATATGATGTTGACTGTTTATATATCAAGATATATAGATTACAGCCATAGTATTGTATTTAACCAATGATATATATTGATGATCATTTGACATATATGTTAGAAAACTTGAGAATACATGTTAAGATTGTATAAACCGATTACTAAAGTGGCAGTTAGGGATATAATGTTTAATATGAATATATAAGCATTTGTTTAAAAAGCAACCTAGTCTAAAAGCTTTCGGTTCACACCCAATCATCCTTATATTATTACATATTTGCGTGGTTTGTTTAGTCCTATGATACTTTGGGTACATTCTAGGTTGTTTCACACAAGTGGAAAGAAATTAGAATATATTCAAAATATTTGTTTGTGTAAAATTTCAGTAAACTTGCCGTACTATCTAATATTATCTTCTAGTGAAAAAATATGGCCTAAACTTTTTTATGAAACAAAAGTTGAGTTGATATCCCACAAGGTTCACATGTTAGTGTCATCCAGGCTGACCTATCAAACGTGGACATTTTAGCCTAGTAGTTTTGACAGTAAAAGTTTATTCCAAGAAAACAGCTCTATTTTCACTGAGATGGACATTTTAGGCA
>CM032659.1:34769749-34785435 GCA_019095985.1 Streblospio benedicti | reverse complement strand
AGCTTCACCAGAAATAGAATTGCAATAACAAACATCACCATGTGCACTGTATTTTCCTATAGCCTAACGTGTTAAACGTACTGTATAATACTGTTTTACTCTCGGTTTGTTTCTGCAAATTATTATTTATGGTAAAACCTGAGATAGGACTTGAGGTCAGTCCCTCTGATGGTGTCAATAATGAAGTTCTACTGTATTCTCCATGTCAGTAAATCAAAGCCCTAATAATCATCTACCACTACACCCCAATAAAGAGACCACCTCTACAATAATACCACTTAAACCAAAAACCCTATTCAAAATTTTAGATGATAGGCAAAAGACCACATCTATAATAAGAGCCACTTAAACAAAAAAATATTCAAGTTTGTTGTTTTAAACAGATGTTCAACAGTATTACCCATTCCTTATCCCAGCACCCTGTAGGGACCTATAACCCATGCCTCGCCCGTCTTCGTCCCCAAAGTCTAATCCGCTCAATAATTATCCACTTTATTTTTGCATCGCTCAATTGGCCATGATCCCCGGGTCCACTGGGCTGAGCCGTGAAAACCGGCAAGAAACACACAAGAACTGGGGTTAAAAGTTATGTTCAGTGGCCGAACAAGTATGCTTAAACAGAAGCAATATTATGTGCTCTGTGCATTCTCAAAGTTTCTTAAATATGCATTAAAAAATTCTACATCATTTTAAGAGCGTAAATGCTGTTAAAGCTATAATTGTAAAAACACGTGATAGTCTGTAATTTATGACGACAGGACAAAGACAAAACATTCAGAACACAGGTTTTACAGGGGCACCATTTATCAAGGCACGGATGACATGGGGGGTGGGGGCATGGGGACAACAGTAGCGGTTCTGTTGGTTCTATCCCCACTACTTATAAAATTTCTACAAGTATTTTATATTTGGGGAATTTCGTATACTTGGGTTTTCAATGTAGAACTTATAAAGAAAATAGGCACTGAAAATGGATTAGAATGCACCTGAGACGAGCACAAAATTTCAAAAATTTTTTAACAGAAACCCTCTTGGAACTCACTTAACTGTAGCTTGTGCTTGACAAAATTTGCTCATTCATTGTTTTGTAGAATTACCCAAACACACACACACACACACACACCACACACACACACACACACACACACACACACACACACACACACACACACACACACACACACACTTGAAAACCTGGATCCACCCATTGGGTATGTCAAAAATGAAACCATTTTGGAATGATCCCCCTCACCCCACCCCCCCAGCCATTCTTAAGATAATTAAGGTAGAATGGCATATATATATATATGTTGTATAATTTTGCTGGTGGGTTTTCAAAACAATGCAACCATAAAGATGTCCAATAGATGTCAGAACAAGCAGATTCTTCACTTGTCATCATCGATTACAAGCTCCATTGGTTCTACAATCATAGAGCTTTACAAGGCAAAGAACGCATGCAGTAAGTTTGTAGGGCCGAAAATGGGCCTTGTCATTTCGAAAGTAGATGCAGTAAAACCTCATTATCTCGATATTACTCATCTCAACTTGTCTGTTATTTCAAAGTTACAGTAAAACCTCCAATTAAGACCACCTCTCAATTGAGACCACCTCTATGATAAGACCATATTTCACGGTCCCAAACCTTCATAAAGCTACCAAAATGAACCTCTGTATAGAGACCACCTCTGTATTGAGACCACCTAACACTGGTCCCAAAGGTGGTTCTAATAGAGAGGTTCTACTGTAGTTTTTCATTTGCCTTCAACCACATTATAAACAAATATCTGCGAGTTATCATGAGTATTTGGTATTTTACTTTAATCCCAACAGGTTCGAGATAACAAGTCCTTACTGTACCTCATGATTTGTCCATCTCATTGAAAGCACACACGGAAGATTATAGTTTCTGACAAAAGTCACGTCTGCCGTTTTCCATTTTCATAGCTTAAATCCGAGCCGAAGGTCGCACTAATACAGATGTTACAATTTGCTCTATTCACCTTTTAGGAAATTGCTATAGACTGCGTGGAGTCAAATTGTCGGTGATCAAAGTTGGATCGTAAAATACCAACCAAATATGTCAAAACTCACAAATGTAAAGTGGAAATCAATGTTAAATGCCAAGGTGATATTGTGGATGCTATGACTGTAGAACCTCTCTATCAAGACTACCTGATCTCAAGTAGTCTCATTGGAGATGTGAACTCTTTAGGGAAGTTTGCAGAGGTCTCTTTATAAAAGTTTGAGACAGGGGGAACTGGTCCTATTATAGAGGTGGTCTCTTTATAGAGCCAGTCTGAATTAGAGGTTCTACTGTATTTCCGATTTTCACGTTTGAGATAATTCCTACCAATGCACCTGTTTTACTTGACCTTGACAGGAATTGATGAAAAAATTCGAATTGTCCAAAACTTTGATTTATCAATGAATGACATGAAGTGAAATGATTATTTGCTTAAGGTATGCATAAGTTTGAGTTATCAGACTTTGACATGATCAAGCCCAACTACGACTACAATCATAGATGCTAGACACCATTATACTAACTATTCTGACTTATTGCCATCGAAACATTCATGTTTGTTTTGTACATAGTAGATTAACTACTACTCCATTTCCATTTATAAGTTTGTCATTTGTTGAAGATGTCTTTCAGACACGAAATACATTCAATTATAAAAAATGAATCATTCACTCAAATTTATCTCTACATTCTCATTTCCAAACTATCTCTAACATTCCAATAGGCCGTCACGGTCCTGCGGGGATTGCAGTAGATATCACCCAAATAGGAGCGCTGAAAGTGTGACCATAAAAGTGCAAGGAAATTACGTCTGTTATCTGTGACGTGACGGAGCGAATCTTGACGTGTTGATAGCATCAGGCGTCTGTATTATAGACGTCCGAGCTCCAACAGAGATGACGCTTCAGATTAGATAAGAACCTCTCTATTGAAGGCACCCAGGGGACAGGTTTGAAGTGGACTTGATGCAGGTGGTCTCTTTATAGAGGGAAGCTTGATTGACAGTTTTAAAGCATATATTATGATCAGTTGTCGCCAGAACAGTGTGACACTTTATATAGTAGAACATCCATTGAGACCTCTTTAAGAAGACATTTTTTTTGAGGCCCCAAATTGCAATCAAATGACAATCGTAAACCTTCCCCAAAAGACCGTATCTCTATCAAGATCACCTCTATAATAAGACGTTGTGATAAATGCATGATGCGTCGGGCACTAGTATGTACCCACTAGCCAACATGGCGACTGGTAAGGAAACTGATGTCAATATGTTGAGATTTCTTGTTATACGCTTAAGATATTAAAGTAACACTAAAATAAAGTATGTATGATCATTCTTAATGAGGCTTTACATAAAGTTATCGAACTTTGATCCCGATGACACTGCTTCCAAATGCCACATGAAGGATTTATGGAATGAAACAATGACCTTACATGTCATGGGTTAAAATCACATACGCTTGTCTAATCAAATTATGAAAAAAGACCAAGAAATATAGTAATACATGTCACTAAACTTTATCCATTCTTGTCTGATATTGGTGATATTTCTTAAAATTGAGTCCCGTGATATCTAGATTTTTTCCCATGATTTTTTTTTTCACCACAGTATTTTACAATACATGGGGGGTGTATATAATTGCCCTTACTATTGCTTATCATAAGTAGAAAAATGCTCTTTGAAGGTGAATGGACCCGTAGGGCTCCCCAATGCAAAGCTAGATTGAACACTGGCTAACAGGTGCGTTGGCGTGGACAAGGCTGAATTGATGGGAAGTGGGGTTGACGTGGCATAATTTTACTAGATTCTAGTTAGATTCTGAACACATGCGTTGACGTGGACAGCTCTGAATGGTTGGATGGTACTCTCGTGGCCTCACAGCCAGAATGATGGAAGACATTTTAATAAATTCATTTTGAAAAACTGTTTCGCGCTTGGTCAGGACCTACTGATAATCCGCACGACTGGTAGATTTTCAAACCAGCCAGTCTTGATCACCGGTATCTTTGTCATACTTAAGTCTATCCCTGCACCCCCCCCCCCACACACACACACGCCTTAAATTATGACTCAGCCCTTAAATTTCAACAAGCTGATTGAAAGCTGTATCTTCCTTGCTGGACTTTTTTTAAGTTTTATATGATTTTTCATTTTGGGCTATTTCTGTTCACAACTATCACTGGTACATCATATGAAAAGACATGCATCAATATTTAAAGCATCGATAATAAACAAAAATGAATAAAAAAGATCATCAGGGGATACCTGGAAAAATCCTAGTAAAATGCTTGATTTTTATCAGGCAGAAAGAGTGGGAACCCTGATATAGGTGGTAAATTTATGGACGTCATCTCTACAGATGTGGACTTTAGTGGATGTGGTCTCTTTAAACAGGTGGTCTCATTATAGAGGTGGTCTCTATATAGAGGTGTTCTCTTTATAGAGGTGGTCTGTTTTTACTGATCACGTTATTATGACACTGAGGCTCTTTACCAAACAAGGATTTGAATGTGTGACGTAATAAAGGCAGAGCAGCATATTGTGTGTAGAAATGGAGGGCGGTGCATTGTGACTAGAAATTGTAAATGTTAACTTTTGCTGCTAAATTCTATAGTCAAGCAGATTTCGATACACAAATAATATGGTAACACAATGAATTTTATTTTGTTAATAAAATTATGTCCAGGTTTTCCTCATTGCAATTTCCTATTCAGCAAAGTAGCAAAATTAGAAGAAAATTATAAATGGCTCTATGTTATAAGTTATTATAAATGGCGCTATGTTAATGTTGTAGATTGTAGACAATTTTAAATCAGTGAAAAAGGTTAAATTTGAAAGAAAACACTTCAAGGATATTATAATATTTTTGGCATATAAATTTTTTGGCATATAATAGTATTGAAATATAACATTGATCAGAGTTGTCCAAAACTTTGTAATATTATCACATATTTTGAATTAGTTAACAATGGCAGACCATGGAGATATGCAACTAAAGTCAACTGAGAAATCATTCAGCCAAAGTGATGCTCTAAAATCACAAAAAAGAATACAGAGTGGTGAGAAACCTTATGAATGTAGTCAATGTGGCAAGTGTTTTAGTAAGAGAAGCAACATGACCAGCCATATAAGAATCCACACTGGGGAGAAAAAACATCAGTGCACAGTGTGTGAGAAATCATTCAATCATAGAGGACATTTGACAGATCATATGAAAATTCACACTGCGGAGAAAGAACATCAGTGTACAGTGTGTGAGAAATTATTCAGCCGAAGTGACATTCTGAAAATCCACATGAGAACTCACTCTGGGGAGAAACCTTATGAATGTAGTCAATGTGGCAAGTGTTTTAGTCAAAGTAGCCACTTGACCAGCCACATGAGAATCCACACTGGGGAGAAAGAACATCAGTGTACAGTGTGTGAGAAATCATTCAGCCAAAGTGGACCTCTGAAAACCCACATGAGAATTCACTCTGGTGAGAAACCTTATAAGTGTAATCAATGTGGCAAGTGTTTTAGTCAAAGTAGCAGCTTGACCAGCCACATGAGAATCCACACTGGGGAGAAAGAACATCAGTGTACAGTGTGTGAGAAATCATTCAGTCAAAGTGGAACTCTGAAAAGTCCATTTGAGAACTCACACAGGCGAGAAACCTTATGAGTGTAGTCAATGTGGCAAGTGTTTTAGTACCAGTGGCACCTTGACCAGCCACATGAGAATCCACACTGGAGAGAAAGAATATCAGTGTACAGTGTGTGAGAAATCTTTCAGACAAAGTGGAGATCTCAAATCCCACAAGAGAACTCACACCGGTAAAAAACCTTATGGTTGTGGAGTTTGTGTGATAAAAGTTTCTTTCGCAGGTATCATGTTGTTAGTCATATGCGCTCTCACACAGAAGAGAAACCATACAAGTGTGATCAATGTGAGAAATGTTTTTCTCAAAGTGCTAATCTAAAGAGACACAAGCGCACACACACTGGTGAGAAGCCATTTTACTGCCATATATGTCACAAATCATTTACACAAGGTGTCCACTTGGAAAGACACCATATGACTGTACATGCCAAGAAGTGAGCTGTTGTTACTCAAAATCATCTTTTCCTTAATTGTGTTTGGATACTTGGATAGTCTGGATACTTTCTAACTCCTTGGCAAATTTGAAGTTCAAAATGTCAAGTAATTCTGAAGCAATTATTTAAAGTGACACGCAGAGATCCAACTATACATATACAAATGTGTTGGAAGATGGATATTCTTTTTTTGCTGATGACAACTGACCTTTTGGATGTGGATAACGTGCTATTCTGTGTTGTGACTATATATATACCCAGGATATAATTTGTGTAAACTCTACGAACTATGCAATGAAAGTTTTTGTGAGCACCACGCTGAATCGGTGTTGTAAGCTGTGACTATTCAGGATATTATAATACAGTGACTTTATTTTATTTCTTCATTTCATTATTGTAACTGAGTAGATATATACCGCACTGGACTATATTTGATTTTGCATGGATACCTTATGCGTATTTCTTGTGTATTGATAGCATATTAGCATGTATGTTTCTTTTCATTTACTTAGACATTTAATAGTTACTTTCATATATATTTGATGATACATAGGTTTATGTATATATTTTTTCTTCTACTGCTTATTGAATTTGTATTTGCAAACGAATCACCCAAACTAATTCACTGGACTAATCCCACCTGTCATTTATCACCGCCTCCCCGCGGTTTGATGCGTGCACGCCTCTGGCTGTTTACAGTCACACGCGTGTAGATCAGCCTTATCAGGCCGAACTGTCGTCAATCACCACGCTAATTGACTAATATCTCTAATGTTGGATTAGTGATTTAAGGTTGTTTGGGTGATGCGTTTTATCTATGTTTAATATGTATTCAATTGATTTATATTAATATTATATGTACAATGTGATTAGCTATTACCGCGAACCACCCAAATCTCACTTAATGTTGAAACATCCCCGCAAAATTCGCAGCGCAAACGCGCATCAATGTTTACCCACTCTATCTGCCACGGGCAGTACGGAAGCCGCCAGCGGCTGTTATCACACGTGTGCCTCTGCCCTTTAAATGGGCCAGGCGTCTACTATTTGTTTTAATATGTCCAGGTGTTATTTTTTTTTCAGATTCAATTAGTACTTTATGAGTGTTTGGGTGATTCACTCTAGTAGTCTTCAAAGACACATAGAATTATATTACTATTCTTATTATTAGCATATTTTACTTGGTTGTGCCAGTTGAATCTCTGTGTCCTTTTGTTTCTTTTGTAATTTGTAAGTAGTTTATTCCTCCATTTTATAGGTTTACGGTACCCTATAACCTATAAAATAAATCTAAGAGGGAGAAGGATGACACGCAGAGATCCAACTATACATAGACTGTTCCCAACATGCTAGTTGGGGCCAGTCTAACCAACTCGCCTCCGCAGTGTAACCCACGGAGTTGTGATATAAAACAGGGAGCAGCATGTGCTCGAGGAGAGAATTGGATTAAATACTACAACCAAAGTTCTAGTCTCATTCCTACGTGTGACAAAATGACATCCTGTTGATATATCTAAATAACTAACCTATAACTTTTTTATGGAGCAATGAACTGTTTGTATATATCTCCGGTTTCCATTTTTCTATATACTCAATGAATGGTCATCATTTAATAGCCCAGTTTAACAGTTAGACAACACCCAGATCTATTTGTACTGTTGTGTTACTAGCAAATCCACAGTCCACGCCTAAAATGTCCATCTCAGTGAAAATTGAGCTGTTTTCTTGGAATAGATTTTTACTGTCAAATCTACAGGGCTAAAATGTCCTCTCATTTTAGGACCTGTGACACTGTTAATTCTTTTAAAAGTCAACTTAAAACATTTTTATTTAAAGAGGCATTTTACTTGTAATTTTAATATAATGGTTTGTTTACGTACATATTGATATTGTATTTATTTAAGTGTCTTTTTAACTGTTGTTTTAGGACTGCATCATTGTTTTAAAGTTCATATATTGTTTAAATTTGTTTTTAGAACATTTTATGGATAGAGCGCCTACAAATGTAATTATTATTATCAATTATTATGTTTGACAGTCAGCCTGAATGACACTAACATGTGAACCATGTGAACCTTGTGGGATCTCAACTCAACTCTCGTTTCAGACAAGATTTAAACCATATTTTTTCATTAGTAGATAATATTAGATAGTACAGCAAGTTTACTGAAATTTTACACAAACAAATATTTTGAATATATTCTAATTTCTTTCCATTTGTGTGAAACAACCTAGAATGTACCCAAAGTATCATAGGACAAAACAAGTTACAGGTTCAATTATGCTAGCACCATAACCGTGTAGGTGAATTAGGGAGTTTGGCAGCATACTCAAACAGAGTTATCTATGAACTTTTGGGTGAAAACAGTGCATTCTGGTACATTATCATGATAAAAAGGATATATGTACCCCTTGCTTATATAGTTGCCAGTCCTTCACAATATGGTCACTGCGAGTACCAAAGGCATGAAGCTATGCTTTTTTTTCCTTTCCTCTATATGCTAGAGAAGTTTGGGGATTTTAGTATGGATACCCGGTACATTCTTGTGATACAGGAGCCACGTGTAGACCCTGTAAAATGTGTGTATTTCATAGAACTGGTATATTCTAAATGTACTGGTTTATTATTTCTTTTCACACACTGCACATTTGAAGACTTACATATTATTTTATGTGATAGCTGATAGTGAAAGATGTTGGTTTAAACATATTTTATTTCAAAAATGAAAAAGGATTCGGCATGGCAAAATGCGACTTGAGCCATCTCCACAGTGAAAGATGTTCATAGATTACACAAGATATTGGTTTGATTACTCGCACAAGTAGTCATAGACTTCTATATAGTTGTAGACTCTAAAGCCTAATAGTCGCTGGGTCCATTCATATCTAAGTATTGTAAAATTGAGTGGATCTGGTATGCAGCATAAGGTCTCATTTTGTAATATATTCTCTTTCTCACTGCTTTATTCATCAAATAAACAAATCAAATTAACAAAATACTTTACTAGTTTCGAGATCTGCAGTCTCCTTTTCAATAAAAACAAATGAAATTACATATTAATAACTATATCAAGTCAACATAAATCCTCATAAGTATTTTACATTATTTAATTTCTATATGATATTTAACAATCCGTATTTACTCTGTCTTCTTTACTTTATAACTCCACCCTAATTTCTCAACACTTAAAACATATATATATCAGGTTTAAAACAAAGCTTAGTTAGAGCTCTTTTATGGATATAGTCCACTTATGGAGGTGGTCTTTTTATACAGATGGTCTATGTATACCGCTGGTCTCTATATAGAGGTGATCTCATTATAGAGGTGATCTCATTATAGTGGTCTCTTTATATAGGTGGTAAATTTATGGACATCATCTCTACAGATGTGGACTTTAGCTGATGTGGTCTCTTTAAACAGGTGATCTCATTATAGATGTGGTCTCTATATAGAGGTGTTCTCTTTATAGAGGTGGTCTGTTTTTACTGATCACGTTATTATGACACTGAGGCTCTTTACCAAACAAGGAATTGAATGTGTGACGTATTTCACACAATAAAGGAAGAGCAGCATATTGTGTGTAGATATGGAGGGCGGTGCATTGTGACTAGAAATTGTAAATGTTAACTTTTGCTGCTAAATTCTATAGTCAAGCAGATTTTGATACACAAATATTATAGTGAAACAATGAATTTTATTCTGTAAATAAAATCATTTTCAGGTTTTCCTCATTGCAATTTATTATTCAGCAAAGTAGCAAAATTAGAAGAAAATTATAAATGGCTCTATATTATAAGTTTCTTTCAGAATGGTAGACAATTTTAAATCAGTGAAAAAGGTTAAATTTGAAAGAAAACACTTCAAGGATATAACATTTTTGTCATATAATAACATTTAATTATAACATTGAACAGAGTTGTCCAAAACTTTGTAATATTATCACATATTTGGAATCAGTTAACAATGGCAAACCAAGGTGATATGCAACTAAAGTCAACTGAGAAATCATTCAGCCAAAGTGATGCTCTAAAATCACAAAAAGGAATACAGAGTGGTGAGAAACCTTATGAATGTAGTCAATGTGGCAAGTGTTTTAGTAAGAGAAGCAACATGACCAGCCATATGAGAATCCACACTGGGGAGAAAAAATATCAGTGCACAGTGTGTGAGAAATCATTCAATCATAGAGGAAATCTGACAGATCATATGAAAACTCATACTGGGGAGAAAGAACATCAGTGTACAGTGTGTGAGAAATTATTCAGCCAAAGTGGACATCTGAAAACCCACATGAGAACTCACTCTGGGAGAAACCTTATGAGTGTAGTCAATGTGGCAAGTGTTTTAGTCAAAGTAGCAACTTGACCAGCCACATGAGAATCCACACTGGGGAGAAAGAACATCAGTGTACAGTGTGTGAGAAATCATTCAGCCAAAGTGGAAGTCTGAAAAGACACATGAGAACTCACACTGGGGAGAAACCTTATGAGTGTAGTCAATGTGGCAAGTGTTTTAGTCAAAGTAGCAACTTGACCAGCCACATGAGAATTCACACTGGAGAGAAAGAACATCAGTGTACAGTGTGTAAGAAATCATTCAGCCAAAGTGGAACTCTGAAATCCCACATGAGAACTCACACTGGCAAAAAACCTTATGGTTGTGGAGTTTGTGATAAAAGTTTCTCTCACAGGTCTAATGTTGTTATTCATATGCGCATTCACACAGAAGAGAAACCATACAAGTGCGATCAGTGTGAGAAATGTTTTTCTCAAAGTTCTAATCTAAAGATCCACAAGCGCACACACACTGGTGAGAAGCCATTTTACTGCCATATTTGCCACAAATCATTTACACAAGGGAAGGAAACTTGAAAAAGCACCATATGACTGTACATGCCAAGAAATGAGCTGTTGTTTCTCAACATCATCTTTTCCTTAATTGTGTTTGGATACTTGGATAGTCTGGATACTTTCTAACTCCTTGGCAAATTTGAAGTTCAAAATGTCAAGTAATTCTGAACCAATTAGTTAAAGACATCCTGTTGAAATATCTAAATAACTAACCTATAACTTTTTTATGGAGCAATGAACTGTTTTGTATATATCTCCGGTTTCCATTTTTCTATATACTTAATGAATGGTCATCATTTAATAGCCCAGTTTTACATTCTGTGGATATTCTGCAATGAACCGTCACACTGGAAACCTACATCAATGTGTTTTTGGAAATACTATGTGTCATGAAATTTTTTTGAAAATGATTCTAAACTTATTATTTTTTGTTGATTGGATATAATTCTTTGTACAGAATAGAACATTAAAGAAAAACAATTAAAAAACTCAGTTTTCCATGAATAGTCTAAGATGTACTGTCAAATCTACAAAGCTAAAATGTCATTTGTAACTTTTGATAAAAGGCAACTACATGCGAAATTTGTTAAAATTATTAAAAATTTTATTATTGCATCTAGATAGATCTTAATCATTATTAAATTTGTTTAAAATGTCCATGTTTGACAGTCAGCCTGAATGACACTAACATGTGAACCTTGTGGGATCTCAACTCAACTCTCGTTTCAGACAAGATTTAACTGTTGTCTCTGTATTAGTTTGTAACTCCCAGCCTACACACTTGGCCAGTTATCATCTCAACCCAGACGTCGTCGTATATTTTAAACACTGCCATAAAGGGACCACTGCAAACCTCTGAACAGAGACCACTTCTCAATTTAGACCTCTTGAGCCAGGCCCAACATGTCTAGATAGAGAGGATTTACTGTATTAAGATACATTCCCCTTTTATGGACGAAGCTTGGCACCAAAGGAATAAAAACGTTTAGTTTTTATGGCATGTTTCCTGTTTATCATTTAATGCACCTGTCATACAGAATAACCTTTTATGAAGATTGCCTCTAAAAATAGACCATTGGTCACCATCTCAAATCTCCAGGGACAGCTACATGCACCTTCTCTATGGAGACCACTTGATGATTTCTATTCTCTATCAAGACAACCTGTCAACTGACCTCAAGTGGTCTCAATAAAGAAAGAATACTAACAGTCTCTATAAGGCTTGGAAATAAATGAGAAATAGTCTTACTATAGAAGTTTCATATCATTTGACATTATACTGGACATCTACAAAACTAATGACTTTTCAATTGCGAATCATCATTATTGTCATTGTATCTGATGAGACCAAAAAGTGAAAGGCGACAGTCACTCATCAGATGAAAGATTTCTACATCATTATACAGCAGGCACCTGGATATAGGCTCATTTGTCTCATTATACTTCACCCCAAGATAACATAAAGTTTTGAAATTCAAAATGTAGCATTTTAAAATATGATGTTTAGTGACAAAGAAAACAAAATACTATTACTTATTTAGAATTTTTACCATTTCAATGAGTCATGTAAAAAATTAAATCCATGACTTTAGTAATATTGGATTTGTTCATACTATTTCAATCAGTCTGGTAAATTAAAGGGTTTGAACTTAGTAGCATTTAGATTCAAAATGTTCCTGAAGGCATCTGCACAATGAAAGAGCCAACCAATCATATGTTATTACTAGACTGCTTACACATGGTACTGCATTTGTAGTATAAACGAATATCTGTGAAAGCTCCATCTCTCGAATTCTATGCTTAATAACAAATGTTATTTATTGGCACTGTTTAACGTCTCGCATCCCATCACGGTTCATCACGCGTCTTTGACATGACAGCAGCAAGTGTCACGATGCGCCCATTTACCACGATTTGTGCCTCTCATCATTCACCAGCCAATGCTTTTATTTTGACAGTTCTAGTAGATACTCCGTGATTTGTGCCACTCTATAATAAGACCAATGATTTTATTGGGCTTTTCAAGGTACCAAAATGAACATCTTATAGAGACCACCTTTATTGGAAGATCTAAAATTTGGTCTCAAGGTTACCCCTAAAAAATGATGTATTTACATGAAGATATTTCAGAGTGCAGACATTTGATACAGACTATTTTAGTAAGTGGGCCCTTTAAGAGAGGGAGGGCCCTTTGGTGGATGTTATAGTGTAACAAGCTAACAAGATCAAATGGGGGGTCTATCATCTCTATCTGTTACTTTGCCATCCTGAATACTGAAAAGAAAACATACATTTATAACAGGCTGGTATAAATATTGCTACATTCCTGTCCATTCCATCTTGAAATGCCTAATACTGCCCAACACGTGGATGATCACATAGTTTCACATGGATCCAGATTCCTGGATCTTACAATGCAATCTCCCTGTCACATCATTCTCCATTCATCACGCCTGACTGCTGCCCTATTCTGTGACCCCAAGTCGGGACTGTAACTCTTGAGTCTTGATGGCTGCATTTACTGCCACCTCCACTATAATAAGACCATTTCTGACAGTATTAAACCTTTATAAAGAGAACACCTCTATAATAAGACCATTTCTCAAACTAATAACGAGTGAGAATCTCCATGTAAAGACCACATCTATTAATAAGACCAGTCCTCTGGTGGTCTTAATAATGAAGTTCTACTGTATTAGCAAACAAGTTTGGTTAAAGCTCCAATAATCATCTACCACTAAACCACAATAAAGAGACCACCTCTATAATAAGACCACTTAAACAAAATACATGTAAATGTGGTGGTTTATATTTTCCCAATGGCTCTCATGACTTTAAATTTACACCAGGTCATTGCCACACCCCATTGATCATCATTTGATCACTTGCCTCGCATGGCCACTTCAACCAAAAACTCATCACTCAAAGACTCACTTTATAGGGAATGACCTGTACCTATTTAATAAGACCAGTTAAACCAAAAAACCGCTATTCAAAGGTTTAGATAAACACCTAAAGAGACCAGCCCACAATAATTCTGGTCACAAAATCACTCCCGGCTCAAAATCTATTCTAAAATTCCAGGTGTTGTTTTAAACAGATGTTCTACAGTATTACCCATTCCTTATCCCAGCACCCCCTGTAGGGACCTATAACCCATGCCTCGCCCGTCTTCGTCCCCAAAGTCTAATCCGCTCCAATAATTATCCACTTTATTTTTCCATCGCTCAATTGCCTGTGATCCGCGGGTCCGCTCAGCTGTGAAAAGCAGCAAGAAACACACAAGATCTGCCAGGGCAGTGAATAATGACACACATCACATACGGTCTCGCTTAAACGTGTACATAACTTCTGTTCCCATTGACTTATACTGACTCACTTTATATTGAGTGAGTTATATCTTGGAAAAAAAGCCTATAATATTGAAGGCAGTTGTAATGAAAGTATAATCCTTAAATGGTTTAACACGAAGCACCAATTTAGCAAGCAGAGGCCACTGATTTCTCCGCAGGGAGTTTGTCTATAAGCAAACCAAGGTGCTACATCATTTAAGACTAATGTTATTTCCAAAAAGCGCCTCTGTTAACCTGTCTTGTAGAAACGACCCAATCTTGTCCTGTTGTCATCTATTACAAAGACCATCACTTGTCTCTTGTACATGATGGGTTTTCTGGCGTCCATTTATCAAGAACAAGGGGGGGAGTACAGTAGTAGATATATGGTTCAACCTGCCCCTCTCTTCAAAAAAACTTTTTTTGGAACAGGGAATAACATTGTATGCTTAAAATTACATACAGCTGTACATGGAAAATATTGCAAAAAATATGTCTTCGTAAAATCTTTTCCCTGGGGCCCCTAATTCGGAACTTGTACTGTAGTTTGGGTGTGACCACAACATTTATCAGCATTCACTTTCTCCCAGCTACCTCCCTTCACCAAAATCATCTATCAGTTCCTGGGGTATGTCAAAATGAAACCATTTTGGAAAGATCCCTCACGGCCCCCCACCCCCAGCAGTGTGCAACCTGTTAAAGATAGGTTTGTGCACATCCACCAATGGACCAAATGGAATCGATCAGCCATTCTTAAGATTTTGGTCACAAGTCCAATTTCATCTATATAAAAGCATACGCATATTGTATAATTTGCTGGAGGGTTTCAAAACAATGCGACGGAAGAGATGTCCAATAGATGTCAGAACGAGCAGATCCTTCACTTGTCATCATCGATTACAAGCTCCATTCGTTCTACAATCATAGAGCTTTACAAGGCGAAGAACACATGTAGTAGGTTTGTAGGCCAAAAATGAGCTCATCATTTCGTAAAGCATCTTTAGGGAAAAAAATACAATGGAACTTCATTATCTCGATATTACTTATCTCAAATTTTCTGTTATTTCAAAGGTACAGTAAAACCTCTAAGACCACCTCTCTATTGAGACCACCTTATAATAAGACCCCTTTTTTGCCCCCAAACCTTCATAAAAGCTAACAAAATGAACCTCTGTATAAGAGACCACCTCTGTATTGAGACCACCTAACACTAGTTCCCCAAAGGTGGTTCTAATAGAGAGGTTCTACTGTAGTTTTACATTTGCCTTCAACCACCTTATAAACAAATATCTGCGGAGTTATCATGAGTATTTGGTATTTTACTTTAATCCCAACAGGTTCGAGATAACAAGTCCTTACTGTACCTCATGATTTGTCCATCTCATTGAAAGCACAC